>OX375872.1:32459134-32673586 GCA_947359465.1 Metellina segmentata
GCAGATGCGCACAACAAAGTAGCTGTGGCGTCGGGCGGAAAACATACACTGACGAGCCAAAACATTATGACCATCCCCACATTTTTCAATGAACTCGTCTGGATGACGTAGAGGGCACGTGATTAAGTGAGAATGGTATTTATCTGCTGCTGGAGAAGGTAAGTAATCATTCTTGCACTTACTTTTGTGAGTGATGGGAAAGGCTGCTGATCTAAGCGAATTTGATAGAGGGCAGATCGTAATGGTCCGAAGACTTGGAACGAGTATCACCGAAACTGCACGACTGGTAGGTTGTTCACGATCTGCCGTTGTTAGTATTCGTGCAAAGTGGATAAATGACGGTGACACCAGCAGTAGACGCCAAGGTGTTGGTCGTCCACGTGTCATCAAAGGAAAAGGACGTCGGAGACTGTCCCGCTTGGTAAGGCGAGACAGTGGCTCAGCTGACAGCCCAATGCAATGCAGGTCCAAGCGCAAGTGTTTTGGAACACACAGTTCAGCGGGCGCTGTTATATATGGGACTGCTGCAGGCGTCCCACTCGTGTGCCTCTGTTGACCAAGCGTCATCGTCAACTACGCTTACAGTGGGCCCGGAAACATCGAGACTGGACTATGGATGAGTGGAAGAGAGTTGCCTGGTCAGCTGAATCCCAATTTCTCATTCATCACGTCGATGGTCGTGTCAGGGTACGCAGTCTGCCAGGCGAGCATTTTCTCCCCTCTTGTACAGCAGGTCATACACAGGCTGGTGGTGGCGGTATTATGTTTTGGGGGACGTTCTCATAGGCAACTCTGAGACCCGTAGTTTTGGTAGAACAGACCATAAACGCTGCGAACTATCTGAACATCATTGCGGATCTGTTGCATCCTTACATGGCGTCTGTCTTCCTAACTGGAAATGGAATCTTCCATCAGGACATCTTCCCATATCACAAAGCTCGGATAGTGTTGGAGTGGTTTGAGGAACATACTGATGAATTCCACTTAATATCCTGGCCACCTAACTCGCCGGATCTTAATCCGATATAGCACATTTGGGGTGTCATGGAGCTGCAGGTCAGAGCTCAAACACCACCATGTCCGAATATCTCGACTTTGCGTGACCGCTGCTTAGACATTTCGTACAACCTGTCTCCAGTCATGTACCAAGAACTTGTGGTATCTATGCCCAGGCGAGGTGCAGCTGCAGGCCAAAGAAAGCGCAATGTGTTATTGAGTAGGTGGTCATAATGTTTTGGCTCTTCAGTGTAAATCTGTGAACAAACTTTTTCAGTCATGAGTATTAACAAATAAAAAATAGAAACCGCTTGCGAATTAAAAATTCATAATGAATTTTGCGTTTGGCTACTGCAAAATTCCAACCAAATTTAAAAATTCTTAAGCCAATGCAATGTCCCGTATCAAATTGAATTCTTTATTTACTTTTTATTACCTATCTGTTTTTGTAGCAACATAAAATGTAAATAACATATCTTATAAATATCAATAAATAATAAATATCAGTAAATAATAAATATCAATAAATAATAAATATCAATAAATAATAAATATCAATAAAAATTAAACATCAATAAATAATATATGATAGAAAACTTCATGTTTTTTTTATCGGACTTAACATAAGTCACAGTGGTGGAATCATAGTCCTTGAATTCTTATTTTAAAAACTAAGTAATAGTTTTAAGCCAAAAAAAAAATTTTAATCTTAGCATTTTGAATATGTTAAATATTGTTTAAACAGATTACAGTATGATAATGCATTTTTCATCATCATAAAAATAAGCATTTAATGTCTCCAAAAATCTCATTTAATGAGTTCCTGCTCAAAGCCGACGGTATATGTGTGACCTTGAATGTAACACTAAAATAGAGACCTAGAAGATAACCTAGTCTGCAGAATAGAGGGCAGTGAAGGAAATTCTTGGATAAATGTCAACAAATATAAGGTCTGGCTGCTAATATTTGCGTGACTCTTCCAGAGTTTTTATTGATTTCAGCGCAGAAGCTTTGTTTACTCAGATAAATCAATGGAAATGGAAGAAGAGTAGAAAATAGCAGATTCATTTAGCTTTGACTGAGAGCTGTCGCTGAAACGTCGAAGATTAAGTGTTCTTGTGAATAGTACTGTTTTAGTGCACGAGCACAATTACAGTTGCCCAATGTCCAATGTAAAATTATTAGTATTTTGATTGTCAGAGGTGAGACTCGACCTTTTGGTACCTGGGGCAAATGATGCTGATGCACACACACACAACCCCATCCACAACAAAAAAATATATGTTTTTAAATAAAGATAATTAGGATAAAAATATATTCATTCGAACCAAATATTTTATTAATGTACAGGTATTCTCAATACTAATTTCTTCGAATTCAGCTGTTCACTAGTCAAAAAGACTAGCTTTTAATATTTTCTCTAAGGGCTCAGTGTCTGTGCCCTTTGAGTAAATACATATAATAGAAATAGAGTGAACAAAATTGTAACCTTTATATATGGATCATGTGACCAAAACTAGCAGTAACGTAACCCTTAGACTGCGTTTGTCTACTGAGTGAAGCCTAACACGCATCATATGATTGGTCCACGGGACTTGAGAAGACACCCGTCAATTAAGTCATTTGACTGGTCCACTAATTAATTATCTGATAGTACTGACGATTGGTGATTTCACCACATCTGTCACCAATGTATAGAAATGTGCATTTACACATTTACTCTGTCATAAGATGTACCAACAAACGAGGCGATAAGATATGAAATCATCCAAATAAGTCAATTTTCTACAGACGAGTCACATGACTACTGCGACATGTTGGTCACAATTTTTGAAGATTCTCTCAATTGTAATGCACAGTCTACAAAAATTTCACGTGTACGATTATGCCTACTGCCGTAGCAACCTGAGAGTTGTAGGCGACGCAGATTCGGTTGCTCAGTGGGTGTATTTTTCGCTTCCACGTTAGTAAAACTATCCTTTAGTGTGTATACTCATTTCTTGATGTTGTCTGTCTTGCGTTTGGAGCACCAAATATGACCCTTACGCCAAAAAATCCAACCAACCTTAAAGACTAGAAAAAGACGGAACTTGTTAATGACACCTACTAACCCTTCTTGGGTTATCTCGACAAGGTATCTCGTCATTAGCCAGACCTGACCAGATCTTGATAGACGATATCTCGTCATTAGAAGATAACTGGCCAGATATCGACCTCATCGTCATAAAAAGAGCAGCAATTTCTTGATGACCAAATTTCTCGTCATTAACAAAGTTGGTCATATCTTGATGGACAAGATCTCGTCATTTGAAAAACTGACTAGATCTTGATAACGTCATCATCAAAACATCGGCGATTTCTTGATAACGAAATATCTCGTCATTAACAAAACTAGACAGATCTTGATGGACGAGATAACACGTCGAAACCACTTGGAGAAGTAATGGCTCTCCAGAATGAAGTTAAACAGTCTCCTTTTATGCTCTCCATACGTTTGTGAAATGACCAATTTAAATACTATCTCTGGTTTCCCTTTTCTAAATAAAAATACGATTGTAGGGGTAATTGAAATGTAGCATTGTCTTTTAACTCTCCTGGGTTACTTTCGGGTCGAAAACTGTCCAGTAGTGGAAAAACGTTCATAACTGCTACCACTTTGGTTAGATCAAGTTTCGAACTCGTAAACCTTCGGTTGGTAATAACTACTCTTAAAACCGGGCTACAGCGGCCCTCAAACATAAGAGCTATGAAAAACGCTTAGGACAGCTACTGAACTATTAGATAGCCAGGGTCATGACATGGAAGCGGCAAATTAACTCTCCAAGTAGTTTAGACGAGATAGTTTGTCTATCAAGACCTGACCAATCCTTAAAATCAAACCAGTACGGAAAATTGAACGTTAGAGAAAATGGGCAGCGATTTCGATCCAAAATTTCTATATTATCAACACGAACCAAAGCAACCGAGTGTCATTCTACAGCTGAGGGAACAAAGACTTGCTTGTGGCCTTAAAACGGATTACGCATAAACCACTCAGCCAATCACAAAAAATTTCAAGCATCCTTCACACTTTCAAGCATCTCAGAGAGGGCAAAACACATCTCCCACACTTCAATTAGCAGAACACACTGGGATCGCCACCACCCAACCAAGAACACCAATCAACAGATCTCCAGTCACAAGAATAACACGTTTTACAAACCTCGACCCTTCCCAACTCCCAACAATCAAATCGCTCCACATTTTACAGATTAACCTTCAGAACAACAGACAAGCATCCGCCCTTGCCGCAAAACTAGATAATGTCAACAAAATACACTCATGTCCATAAATTAAGGGTAATGCCAGCTCCGGCAAATAAAGGTTCAGAAACAAAACAAACGTGACTTATTCATAAAGTGACTATTCATAAAAACTACGATTTTTGCTCACTGGAGCAATTACAAAAAATATCGACCTTACAAAAACGTAACATGACATGGTTGGTAGGATGGTTAATGCATTGTATGTCTCCCAGACGATGAAATACAGTCCGGGCAACGCCTAGGCATGCTGAGGATAAAGTTATCAAACTGATCTTGGGAATATCACTCCACTCAGCAAGCAATGCTGTCCGAAGCTCTGGTACAACATGTAGGAGGTGGTTGACGGGCTGCAACTCGTCGGCCAAGCATGTCCCACACGTGCTCTATCGGATTCAAGTCAGGTGACAATACTGGCCATTCCATACGAATGATAGCCTCATATTCAAGGCATTCGTTTACAATGTTTACATGGTGACGACGGGCGTTGTCATCCACAAACACAAATTCTGCGCCCATGTTACCTCTAAACATAAGTACATGTTGTTTCAGAATGATGTCCCGATAAATTTGGCCTCTCATGGTTCCGATTTGGACATGTAGATAGATCTGTTCTGGAGTCCAGTATAATTCTGCCTCAAACGAGAAAATCTGCACCACCGTGAGAGTGTCGTTCAATGATGTTGTCTTGGTGGTAGCGGGTACCTGGCGTTCTCCATATGAACGTCCACCGTGAATCAGACTGCAAGCTAAACCTGGATTCGTCGGAAAACATCACATAAGCCCACTGTGACGATGTCCACATTGCATGTTCTCTACTCCAGGCTAACCGCTGGCGATAGTGAGTTGCCGTGAGCGGAATACATCTGACAGGCCTGCGAGCATATAGACCAACATGTCCCAATCGTCTGTAAACGGTTTGCCTTGAAACTGTCGTACCCGTGGCTGAAGATAGCTGACGAGAAAGGTCGGATGCTGTGCTCCGTCTGCTTCTTTTTGCAGAGACTGGCAAATACCGGTCGTCATTCGGAGTTGTAACTCGGGGCGACCTGTACTGTAACGTCTACTGACATTTCCATCATTTTGGAATTCTTGTCAAAGCCTAGAAATGACACTTTGGGCGATTCCAAGTTCCACTGAAACTTCCGTCTGAACACGCCCACATTCCAGGCGGCCGATAATTCTACCACGTAAAAAATCATCGACATGCGTCCTCTGTGCCATAACTATTCGGTTGGGGCATTGAGCGGCTTACAGAACGCCTTTGAACAATTTTACTTCTTTGCTACCATTCCTTATATACACCTCTCTTATACTCTCGTCATTGTGACGTACTATCGGCGTCATCTGATGGCTTCCAGTAATTTGGATATTATTCTTGAAGATGTCTGCGATAATTCTACAGTTGAAATTTTTACTTTAAATATCGATTTCCGTGTGACTCTGAACTATCTTTAATTTATGGACATGAGTGTAGATTTGATACTCTCACAAGACCACTATCATACCAAAGGTCATATTAGTTGTTTCTCCGGTTCATGGAAAATCATTTTTTCAAAAGATAAGAAAGCAGCCATCACAGTAGTCAACCCCTCTATTGTTCCTATCGTCATCGCACAGCTGAAGTCAACAGTTGTCATCCAGCTTGAGACAAACGAAGGCCCCATCCAAATTGCAAATACCTACGCTCCTCCATCCTGCGATTTCTCTTCCCTTGTCGAAGAATTCTCTTCCTGCCTTCGCATTACCGACGATGCCCTTTTGTTCACAGGAGACTTCAATGCCAAGAGTCCGCTGTGGAGATATCTGGTAGACGATAATCGTGGAGTAGAGCTGCTTGACTTAGCAGCCTCTAAGCACCCTCTCTTAATCAATCAAATTTCTTTTCCCACATTCCAGAATACCAGAGCATCAAGTACTCAAAATCTAACTTTTATCGGATGCTCACTCTTCAACAAAATCACAGAGTGGGAGGTCTCTTGCATCCCTACTATGAGCGATCACAATTACATCTTCTACCGCATTGAGACAAGCCCCCACTTAAACACTAGAAGGAAATTTAAAACAAAGTTTGGGAAACATAAAATTTTTCCTCGTCCTATCAAACAACAAGATTTTCTAAATACATCACTTATCCAAGTCATAACCAGCACCCAATTAAACAACTTCATAGATACTTTACTATCAACAATATGGAAAGCGGCAGGGAAATGTTACAAATAGTCCTCTGGCCAGAAAGAGCCCTCATTCTCTTTGTGGACACAAGATCTTGCAATTAAAAGAAACAAAATCAGAGCCATTTGGCGTAGACACCAGAAAACCCAAGAGCAAGAGGAAAAAAATAGCTATAACAATAAAATATCAGAAGGAAAAAGCAGAATACAAAAACAATTAAAATCTTCCAGAATCACAGCCTGGAAGCGGTTTTGTACAGACACCAAAGATACTTTCGGAATTGCCACCACTGAACCATTCTCGGCAGACCTTTGTGGTCAAAACGGAAATACTACACACTCTGAATTAATCACCAACGTCATTAACACTCTCTTTCAAGATACACCACACCTTCCTCTTTCTAACATTTCATCCAATCTCGCGAGACAGGAAACAACATCGGACTTTATCCCCTTCACGATGGCTGAACTTGAGGACACCGTTCACCTCATCATCAGAACTTTTAATGTTATCCCAAACGTTTTCCTTGATTTTGTAAATGCGTGCGGAAGACCTGGATGTTTCCCAACTCCCTTGAAAAAAGCCCGAGTCCTGCTACTCCAGAAACCAGGCAAAAGTGCATCGCTCTCAAACTCTTACAGACCTATCTGCCTGTTACCTATTCTGGGAAATATTTTGAAGAAACTCGTCAACAATCGCCTAGGCCACTTTTTTTACTAACAGTTCACTTAGCGAAAACCAATATGGCTTTCCAGAGGGGACCTCAACTGAACACGCCATCCTGGACGTTCTGGAAACTATCCGTCACAGTAAGGAAAGTGGTAGGTATAGCGCGAAAATATCCATCGACATCAATGAAGCCTTCGACTCTGTTCAACGACCTCTTTGGATGGAGAAACAATCCCAATTCTACTGCTCTCCCTACCTCTTTCATCTAATATCTAACTTCCTCGTTAAAGATGGATTTTTACGGAATACTCCTCAGCAACAACCAGCAAGTTTGTTTCCCAGGGCTGGCCTCAAGGTTCCAGACTGGGCCCTCTTCTCTGGAAAATCTTAGCTGATGATGTCCTTCGAAAATCTTGGCCAGATCACTGCCAACTCCGGGCTTTAGCCGACGACTTTCTGTTCACAGTGTCTGGCAGTTCAAGACTAGAGCTAGAAATCAGGGCAAATTAATGTCTTCAATCGTTCTCAGAATGGGTTATGCACAACCACCTAATAATAGCCAGGGACAAGACACACGCCATCGTCTTCAGAAAAAAAGATAGGCAACTTCTCCGGTCAGCAGTCTTCATCCTTAACGGCACAAGTATTCAAATTGTCGACACCATGAAATACCTGGGTGTAATAATCGAAAAACAGTATCATGGATACCTCACGGCAAATACCTGAGGGAGAAATGCTATAAAGAACAAACGGCAATAATTAGATTTGCATCAAAGTCGAGGGGTATCGGAGGAGAAATCCTAAAACTCTGGTATAAAATGGTAGTAGAAAGAATTCTGTTTCCGCTGCAGCCTGCTGAGGTACAAACCCAAAATGTCAGATTTTTAGACACCTGCCCACTGTTCAGAGATCTCTCGCTCTTTGTATTACCAAAGGCTATAGAACCACCTCCACAGACGCCGTCCTGTTACTAGCTGGTCTGGAACCAATAAACCTCTTTGCAGCAAGGGAAGGGGCTACGGCTCTTGTTACCAGACTCGGCAGACCCGCCACAACATATGTTATACCCTGGTTTCCCTACCAATTCGAAACGAAAACTCCCAGACTTCGCAGGAGCCCAACACACAACAAACACACATCATCCGTTACACCTAGTCCCCCCACCAACACGATACCAAATCTATACAGACGGATCTAAAACCCAGGATGGAACCACCACCGTCTTTTGTGTGTTCCTGGACAACACAAAGCACGCAGACTGCATGACGACAACTCAGTTTTTCCAGCAGAGTTACTTGCAATTCGAGCAGCTTCATCCTAGGCACTCCGAAATTGCTCAGAAAACACATATATTTTCTCGGACAGTCTGTCCAACGTGACTCTTTTGACCAACCTTCTCACTACTAACCTTATGGCATAAAGAATACATTCCATCATTGAAGCGGCAGCACCATCAATGTGCATTTATATATCTTGGTTCAGAGGACATTCCGGTGTTGAAGGAAACGAAGCAGCAGATCATCTTGCAAATTTGTCTCTTGCGGTAATCATCTTGCGGTAATATGTCCATCCGCCTGCATCCCCTCGCTCTACCGGCGTCTCATCTGAAGAGATCCCTCAAGCTTGCATCAACTAACATCTGGCAAGAGAGATGGATAAACTCCATCAAAGGTAGGAGAACATTCGGGTTTTTTCCCAAGGTCTGCACAAAGCGCCTCGTCTCCACCCCAGAGTTCACACAGTTTTACATGGCCCGTTCCTACAGTATCTATTTAGGATGAATATCCATTGTAGTGACCTCTGCATCTGTGGTATGGAAGCAGACCCGGACCATTACGTTACCACCTACCTATCACATATCATCTGCACATCAAGGAACAAGCACCTCAGTACTACGACGCCTGGCGTAAACGCCTAGCTGTTCATCCCTTGCTTCAAAGGAAGATAATACAAATCGTGCGATTTGTGACCTCCAAGGAGTTTGAACTTAAGGGGGTCCGGGACGCGTATTTAGAAACCCTGGCGCTTGCAGCACAAAACGGAAATACGTCATTACATAGATGCGCAGACGCGTCCGCGCACGCAAACACAGCGAACCTAAACACGACCCTCGCTCTTATTGATATTGAGAGATGTGTAATGGCCGTTTTATCTAAAAATTAATAATTGTTAGGTTTACATTTCTTTTTGCAAATGAAAAATGTATTAAATAAAGCCATAATGGTGAACAACTGTGTGTGTAGCATAACTCCATATATCCGTGTATCTGAAATTTGAAGAGAGAAGTTGGATTACACAAGTACACACAACTTTTTTCATAAATCTTACTTCTTGTTTACTTGGGCATTAAAAAGTATGAATACATTATTCGTTTCTCTTTTTCACACACAAAAAAGTTTCAGTTGGAATTAACTTAAAGATGAGTGTGAAAAAGTTCAGGGTGAGTTCTGTCGACAAAGTACTTATAGAGCCAAAATGTTTAAAATCACTTATTTCTTTTTACTTTTGGCAGTAAAAAGTTAGTATTATTTATTGCTTTCACTTTTTCACCAAGAAAAACATTAATAGTTCTAATTTACTAAAAGATGAATGAAAAGTCCACGGTGAAATCCTTCGAAAAAGCTGCACACACATTTTCACACATCTTTTAAAAAAATGCTTACTTCTTTTTAATTTTGATATTAAGAAGTTCGAATTAATTATTACTTTCACTTTTTCACCAAGAAAAACCATTAGTAATTCAAATTTACTAAAAGAGGAGTGGGAAAAGTTCATGGTGAAACCCTTTCACAAAGCTGCATACTCATTTTCACAAACAACTTCTCTAAAAATGCTTACTTCTTTTTACTTTCGGGATGGAAAAGTTTGTTTTTATTAATAGTTTCACCTTTTTACAAAGAAAAAACATTAACACTTGAATTTCACTAAAGGATGAGTGTCAAAATGTTCATGGTGAGCTGGGTCAACAAAGTACTTTCAGAGCCAATTTTTAAAAAAAGCTTCATTCATGTTTTTTTTAGCATTTATAAATTTGTATCTGTGTTTACTTTGAATTATGTACCAAGAAATAAGTTTAATTGTAGGAAATAACCAAAAGTTGCATGAAAAAACTACACAGTGAACTGCTTTGACAAAGTTGAACAGACACATTCATACCCCAAATTTTTATAAATGTTTTTATCCATAATATTTTTGCATCAGTAAGTCTCTTTTATCGTGTACTTTGTTTTATATACCTTGGAAATAGTTTATTAATTAGAATTAACACAAAGGTTAATGTAAACATGTCAAAATGAGCTGTCTTCATTGTGTTAACACAGCATGTTAGAAAAACACACAAAATATTCAAAAAGTGCCAATTTCTTGATTTCTTTTGCTTGGACAGGTTGCAAATGATAAATACTTTCTGTTTTTCACAAACAAAACTGTTAGAAAGTTGGAATTATGTAAAAAGTACATGAAACAAGTTCACGGTGAAATGCATCGACAAAGCTGAACACACACATTAAGACCTAGTATTTTTATTAATTGCTTTTTCCAATATATTTTTGCATCAATAAGTTGATTTTATTATGTTCTTTCTTTTCTATATATTTTGTAAATAGTTTATTACATAGAATTAGTATAAAGTTTTAAGGTAACATGTCAAAAGCAGGTGACTTCATAATGTTAACACATCCAATTTAAATACACACAAAACCTCTAAAAACGACTACTTTCCTCATTCCTTTAATATTTATACTTTGCAATTATCGAATAGTTTGTGTTTTTGATCAAGAAAAACATTTAATGTTTTGAATTATTAAAAAAGTGCATGAAACAAGTTCACGGTGAAATGCTTCGACAAAGATGCACAGACACTTTCACACCCAGAATTTTTATTTATTGTTTTTTACCCAATTTTTTGCATGAATAACTTTGTTTTATTATGTTCTTTGTTTTCTATGTCTTGGAAAGAGATTATTAATATAATTAAATGAAAGTTTCATGGAAACATGTCAAAATCACCTGGCTTGACAATGGCAACAGAGCATATTAGAATCAAACACAAAACTCTAAAAAGTGATCCTTTCTTGATTCCCTTTGGATTGACAGGTTGGAAATCATAAATGCTTTCACTTTTTCACCCAGAAAACATTTTATAAAGTTAGAATTAATTAAAAAGTACATGAAACAAGTACTCAGTGCAAATGCATTGACAAAGGTAAACACACTTATGAAACCCCAAACTTTTATTTTTTGTTTTTTTTCCAAAAATTTTTGGTTTTAATAACTTTCTTTTATTGTGTTCTTTCTTTTGTATAACTTGGAGTTTATTACAAAGAATTAAATGAAAGTTACATGAAAGCATGTCCAAATCACCTGCCTGAATAATGTTGACACGACAGTGTAAGTAAACACAAAACCCCTAAAAAATGGTAATTTCTTTAACATGTGTGCATGGACATGTTGCAATTGTTAAGTAGATTGTATTTTTCACCAAGAAAAGATTCTAATAGTTAGAATTAAATATATATATATAAAAAGTACATGAGACCAGTTCACGGTGAAATGAGTAGTAAATGACTCGTCAACGGCGTGGCGTCGTATGCTGGAACGCGGGTTTGTTTGCGCGGGCGCTTCTGCGCATCTATGTATATGACGTATTTCCGTTTGTGTTGGAAGCGCCAGGGTTTCTAAATACGCGTCCGGGACACATTAAATTTTTTTTTTATTAATTAATTTAGAATTTTGAATTTTTTTGTACTGATTACACATCTAACTAATAAGCAAAATCACAACACAAATTTTTCCCAAAAGTTTTTAAACATTTTAAATTAATTTTTTTTGAAAAAAAGAAAGGTCATTTTAAATTGCTAAAACTCAAAATATTCTTGATCAATTTTCAAAATTCTTGCAGTAAATTATTCACAAATTTATAAACTGTAATTTTGATTCAGCAATTAAAAAAATATTAATTTAATAAAAAATATTAAAATGAAAAATTTTGAAAAAATTTTAAGGTATTTTTTTAAAAAAAGTCATATTTTTTAAAGTAAATATTGGTTTCAAATTTGTCGAATCCAAAGTAAAGTATAATGTTTGAAAAAGATATATTACAAATTTCAACCCTTAAACTTTATCGGTTTTCGACTTATAGCAATTTGAATACAGGAAATCTTGAAAAAAAGTATCATTAAGAAAAACGCATTTAAAGTTTTAAAGACAGATGTTGTTGCCATGACAACAACTGTCAAGAGTGTTAGATTTTCAAAACAACTCACCACAAAAATATAGAAACATGCTTTTGACGTCATTTTAAGCAGAAAAACACAGAGATTTTCTTAAAGTAATAAAAAAAAAAATTCGAAAATTTTACGATTTTTGTGTCCCGGACCCCCTTAAGCAAGCCGTTTAGGTTCATTTTTTGACTACAAGACTTAATTGCCTCTATAACTTCATCGCAAACTTTTATTAGAGCAGCACCTGTGTGGGCATTTCTTAAATTGTAAATTCAGCTTTGAATTCCACCAAATGTTTTTTCCTTTTCTCATTTGGTCACCTTTGCGTTATGGGAAATTTTGTATACCGTAAACCCAATCAAAGGGTCGGTATTCCATAGTTAAGTTAGTGACCTTGAATTCGCGAATGGCGCGTTTTGGGGGGACTTTCAAAGCGTCGTGCAAACTTCAAAACAGTAAAGTCGTGACTGCGGATCGCTACGAAATCGAAATAAGTCTCAAATGAAAGAAAACGCCGATATCTGATGATCTAAGACATTAGAGGTTAACTAATGTGTAGGGTTGACTGTAAAACTTCGGATCACAGTTGAAAAATTTAAAAACATTTTCGAGCTCGTCGAAAAGTCAAACAGAAATATTATACAACGAATGTAGTCTACGTGGAAGCGCAAATTATTAGCTTTTGACAAGCATTGAACTAACGACTGAATTCGTCTCTTTCATTTGCTACACCCAAATAAATATTATGCGCTTATGAGAGAAGTATGCACGCAAAACCTTGTGATCGTGCTCAAATGCAGCTTACCTGATTTTTTAATCGTATTATTTTTTTCATCTTTTTTTTTTTCATATTCTTTATTTTCTGAAAACCACACAGGGGTGCCCACTTAACTAGTCCATCCTTAATTAGGACAAGCACAAGGGTAATCCTGGTGTATGCTTCTCCCATAAGAATTTTTGCCCTCAGAGGGACATCTCCTGTTTGTACGGGCTTCAAGCAACCACAGAACTCTGGTGATCTTTTCTTCTCTTAAGGGGTTTGCTGTCTTTAGTAAACACGGGAATTACGTCCGTGGATATTCAAGCGGCCTGCTTTCATCCCATTATTCTATTAAGCTATTCAAAATTCTACACTTCGTATTATCAGCGGTTATCCCCAGTATTACAGAAATAATAAAATTCTCGAAGATCTTGAAATTACTGAATTCAAGCAACTTTTCAGTAAACTCACTACTCTACGTTAATCTTGAAATCCTAGATAATCACGGAATTTAGTGTATCCTCAGATACGACTTTCAGTTGTTTTGGGGGATACTCTAAAATTTCAGATTAAATTAAATAATTGGTTTTTAATTTAATTTAATCCTTTTTTTTTTTTTTAATCTACTCTCTTACTTTAATTTAGCCATCTTGGCATATGCTGTATAGCACTAACTGGACTCACTTTACGACTCCGCCTAATTGCATAACCAGCCATTCTCATTGGACTACACAACCGCAACTTACTACCATATAAAAGATATGTCTAACTCATTTTAGCTTGTTCCTGCCCAACTACAGATGGAGATAGAAGGACTTCGGCCTAGGCTCTCCGGCCCACATGTTATTTCATTTCGTTTATATTCTATTCCCCATTCCTTTTTTCCCCCTTTCACGACATTTTATACTCGAAGTTTTCTTAAGTTTGGCACTGCTTGACCCAATATGGCACTTGCGCCATAAAATCCCAAACCAACCAACCGTATGCAGTCCAATTTTTACATAATCATTATTTATCGCACAATTGAAATAGGTCCATAATACATTGAAGTGACAGAAAAATCTATGTGGTCAAATATGGCGCCACAAAACCTCAAAACAGCCAACCAACTCATCAGAATTTGAAACTCTGATCGGGAATGTTTCACAAAATAACTTCTCAGATAGAATTCTCTGAGAAAGCAGAGAGGGCCGCGGTTCCCTCCGAAAGGAATTTCTGCGTGCTTAACCAACCATGCGTCCATTCTTCCGCGGCCCTTCTCTTCGTAGGTAGGTGAATGCTCGGTGAATGTTAATGGCAACCAATGTTGTACATCACTGCATTTCATAAACAACTGATTTTATCACAATCTGCAGATGTAAGAAGCCGAGAAATCGAATTGCCCAGAAACGGCACATGGAAAGGCGTTTTCGGAGAGTATTCTCAATACTACTCACCTGCCAGTGGTGTCGGCAACTGAGGCAGAGGGGAACTTTTGGGGACCTGGGCAAACGTTGTGGCTGATACCACCTTGTCAAAAACAAAATTTAAGAGTTTAAAATGAAGATAAATTGGACAAAAATATACTCTTTCGAACCACATTCATTTTTCGCCGCCTAACCCAAGTAGTGGTCATAGCGTTTGTTTACCACACATGTAGGTAGGTAGGTATTTAACTGATGTATCACTGAAGCAACAATACGGGCTATTGGCGACGGTACACGATCGACTCCTGAAAGTTTCGAGAACAACACCATGCAATTTGGAACCACGGTAATATGACGAGGTCACATCTGAGCCGACACTCCACCTTCCAAGCTTCTACAGTACGGCGATGTGAAGACATTTGAGGCCACAATAGATTAGACGTGCACTAGCCTCCTTTGTAAGCGACAGTCTTTGGTTGGATTCGAACTCGTAACCCTCCGGTTACTCTTCCAATCAGGCTACCACTGCCTGTAGGTTATGTCGGAGCACGGTCGCAAGGGTTTACGTGAACGCGTCTTGTTTGCGTGGTATTAATTTTAATGCTGTAAATTAAAAAAAAAATTACCAGCAGTCAATTCAGTGTTTTTTAAAAGGTATCGGGGTTGATCTTCAGCGTAGACTACGTTCGATGTATTTCTGCTTGGTTGTTCGACAGGTAAATGCCGACATTGTGAAATTTGAAAAAATTCCAACTGTGATAAAAAGTTTCACAACCAGCATTATTCGATTTCACTTTTTTTTAACTTGACAGATCTCGATGTTACCTTTCACTTGAGCTACGACATTTTGACATTGAAGCACTTTGCAGTGTCGAGTTATACTGATTTGAAGTTGTCTCAGCGCAGCCGAAGTCCCCAAAAGCATCTCACTTACCTCTTCCTAACTCCAGATCACTAATAGATTTTTGTTCCCTTAGCCATCGAATGATATTATTTTGACTTGATTGGCATTGATAATACAAAAATTAACTCAACGTGATCCTTATTTTCATGTAACACTCAGCTTTCCGTTCTGGCCACCTAGTGCTGGTCTGATTTTAAAGACATATTAACGTCAAAATAAAGTCACTAATTCATAGCGTTGGAAGCAGTTTGCTGCCAGTCCAAATTATTGAAATTTGTCCCTATTAGCGCTTTTGTTAAAATGAATTTAAAATACCACGAGTATATTCGTGTTTGTAAACCAGAGCACTACCAAACGCGAGTATTCTAGTGACTTTTCTTAAATTCATGGTGGAAGAAGCTGTTCTCTGACCAATGTTTTGATTCTTTCATGACGCATTGCCAGGAGGACATTTACTTTTTTCTACCTTGAAGTGATTCATGGACATCTCAAAATCGGCGAGTTTGGACATTGACCCTTTTTCTAATAAAGTACAGATGTGATCTCAATGTTAATTATTTTCATTAATCATCAACCATACATAAGGACTAAAAAGGCCGAGCTTTGTGAATGGCCCCTGTTCATGGGTCTCAAGGACGAAGTAAAAAATGTACCCCGGTGTTGTTTTGTGTTTACCAGATCGTTTATAGGAAGACGATTGAAATACTTTGGTCTCCCTTTTCTGGGATCTTTTCCTCCGAGATTGATCCCGTAGTGTCGCCAACAATCCGCTGTGTTACCCTAGTGCGACGTTAATTCAACTACCAACTATCAATCTTATCCTACTCTCCTCTCATCCCTCTTTAGTCGACGAACACAGCCAAATAGAAGACTAATGTGATAAAATATCCGTTAAAGCTCTGTTCAGTATTTGCAACTGCTTATCTTGGCTCAGTGTGTATCTCCGCTGTACTAGAAACATACGAGTTGTAGGTGGATCAGGTTCGATCCCTGTCAGGTTTTGGATACCTCTCTGGGTGTATTTCTGCATTAGTAAAACTTTCCTTGTATGTGTAAGTTTTTTACTTTGTATTGTCTGCCTTATGTTTGGCGCCGCTTGACATAATATGGCCATTGCTCAATAAAAACCCAACCACCAATCTAGTTGCTCTAGATTCAAAATTTAGATTTAAAGACAAAAGAATCAAAGAAAATAATGGAAACTTTTTTCATGAAAGCTCTCTATTGTGGCAAGAAAAATATTACGCGTTTTCCCGGGACCCCTAAAACACAGGGTTAAGCGGATCCAGCTTTGGGAACCACATACTATAGGCATTTAGAGCAACAAAAATGAATGCAATAAATCAGGACATGCAATTTTAATCAACACGTTGCTATCTAGGTGCATATAATGTGTTCTTTTAGCACGTGCATATTTCATTAATTATAACTTATTCAGTTGTATTTATATTATCGAAGTTACAAACTTAGTTCCATAAAACCACTTTTTCATCTGGTGAATAAATAATAAATATGCGTGCCTCAAGGGGTTATACACCGCATCATTGCTATCTTAACGCTAGGACTGACTGAGACGTAGCGCAGAGTCCCACAATTTAGCACTAAAAAGTCAACAATGTATTCACAAATCTTTCAAGAATAAAAATGAGGCTGCGGTAGGTCGGTTGGAAGAGTAGCGGATTAGCAACCGGAGATTTGCGAGTTCGAATCCAACCAAATACCGTCTTGTACAAAGAGAGGTTGTTGCACGTTAAATATGTCGTGACCTCAAATGTCCTCATGATTGGCGTTGTGTGGAAGTTACTAGGCTGGGGTGCCAGTTCAGGTGTGACCTCGTGATCTGACCGTGGTTCAAAATTACGAGGCGTTATCCTTGGACTTTTCCTACGAGATTGATCCCGGATCGTCGCCAATAGCCCGTTGTGTTTTGACAGTTTGACGTTAATTAACTACCTACCTACCTACTCCTTTAGCTCTCATGGAAGACAATCTAGCCTCGGATCTTTCCCTTAAGGGACTGATCCCGGACCGTCGTCAATAGCCTGTTGTGTTGCTGTAGTACGACGTTAACTAAAATTATCATTACCATGAAAGACAATCTAGTTAAACACTCGATTGCGAATTCAATTTCTACCCCGGATAACTCGGCACTGTGGAAAGTATCGTGTTGCTCCAGTGCGACGTTAATTAAATACCTAAGCCAAATCCAGAAAAAAGATTCAGGAATTAAAAAGCTATCAAAATTTATATGCTGCAGCTAGTTACATCAGAGAATACAGTTTCGTTAATCGCAGTCAGAAAACGTCAATAGTCTGAAAGTTGAAAAATCCTTAAACGCAATGCTCATTCAATATGACGGTATTTCGGGAACTATAGAAAGGAGACCTGACGATCCCAAATTAGTTTCTGAATGTGTGCTTGATGAAGGACGTTTTTTAGAAAATAAAATGAGATGAGGGGTAAACCTGGTGTTTTGCTCGTGCTCAGACGATGCCTTGGATGTATCTGCCAAATAAAAAGGATGGTTGGTTGTTTTCGGGTTTGATGGAACAAGGATCATATTTGGCCAAGCTGCAACACAAGAACAAAAACCCATAAAAATAACTATTATTATTTTTTACATATATTTTTATATGCATTACATTTATTTGCTTTATTTTTTGCTATATTTATTACATTTATTATGCATTACTTCTTTTTTTTTGCTTGGAAAACTAGGTGTGTTGTTACGTGAAGTGATTTCTCAGTGGAGAATATATATATATATATATAAGGAAATAGGAAAATATATAAGGAAACAGATCGAAAAGAAAAATTTATTTGCGTTTAACACTGAGGGGATAACACATTTAGTTCCACCTTGTAACCTAGCCGTCTTCCTTGCATGACTTCTTACCAATTTCGACCTTTTTGACCTATAGAATTATTCCAAATGATTTTATTTTAATGAAATGACTAAAATAAAACCTTTAATAAACCCAGTCCAACAGTCTTTCCCACCCTACAATGCCAGTGGTTGCCTAGCAATTCCTGCTTAAGTGCTGAAACGCAGTAAACTTACTAAGCAATCAGTATTTTACGGTTATTAGAATTGACTTTAGGGCGTAAAATTTACCCCTAGGCTTTGATTTACTGTTGGACTGCACAGCTCTATTGCTCCTTAACCCCTTGAGCGTCGATAGATTCAAGAGTAGTACCTTCTAGCTCGCAACATACTAAATGACTAAATAACCATATATTTAAAAAGAATTCTGGAATCTTTCAACCTTTAGAAAAGGCTTTTTGACCTTTCCGAAAATTAGAGTACTTTGGAAAGATTATCTATTGGTTATTTCCTTGGAGTAGAGATAATACCTTGGAAAAATTATATTACTCTTTCTTTGGAAAGATTCTGTTGATGTTTTCCTTTGGAAACTTTTTTTTCTTCTTTCCATAGAATAAAATAATTTGGATAAATTCTATTGCTTCTTTCCTTGTAATAGAATCCGTTAAAAATATTATATTGCTCTTTTCCTTAGAACGTTTCTTCCTTTCTTTGCAAAGATTCTATCTATTTTTCCCCCTTAGAATAGAATTCTTCGGTATAGGTAGGTATTTTAATTAGCTTCACACTGGAGCAACACAGCGGGCTATTTAGAATCCTTCGGATACATTATATTGCTCAATTCCTTGTATTGAATCCCTTGGAAAGATCCTATCGATTTCTTCCCCTTAGAATTTAGAACCCTCTTCCATTGGAAAGATTCTATTGATGATCCTTTCCTTTGTATTGGATCCCTTGAAAAGATTCTACTACTCCAATCCTTCGAATATAAAATCCTTTGGAAATATTCTATTGGTTTGGTTTTATGGCACTACGGCCATATACGATGAAGTTGTGCCAAGCACAAGACAGGTAATGTTGCAAATCTAGAAGGAATAATTAAAAAAGGTTACAGATCACATCTCAGATCTTTACAATTAGGATATCATATTATGTAAATGTTATCCATGAGTACGACTAAACTCTACTTCATAAATAGCGTAATGTTTTCATGAAGCAAAAATGCAGAAATTGGTTAATGCGAGGAAGTGATCCTATTGTTAAACACTACTGTTTGTGAAATTGCAACTCTATGAAAGAATCATAAGAAATAAATGAAATTCCACGTATTACTTACAGTGGTTAAAAAACGATCAAATTTACAGAGCAATAAAACCAAAATAATGCCAAAAACAATACCTTGTACAGCCGCCACGCTAGCGATGAGAGCCTGTACACGTTATGGCATAGAAACATACAGATTCTGATTCTCATGGCAAGGAATGGTATTGCAGATTACCTCTATTTGACGCCAAAGTTCAGTCGTACTTTATGCCCGACGAGTGGCACGAGCGAGTCGCCAACCAATATAATCCCAGTCATGCTCAATGGGCGATATATCTGGGGAACGTGCAGGCCATGGAAGATGCTGAACCTGTCGTGCACTAAATAAGGCTTGTACATTCCGAGCAACATGTAGATATGCATTGTCTTGCTGAAATGCAAGTGGAGTAGGACCTCGGGCTTCACAACTTCCCTGATGTAGCGCCCGCTGTTCAGGATCCCCACAATTCGGAGTAAGGCGGGATCGCCCATGATATCCAAAAGCGCCCCAGACCATAACGCTAGGCGTTCGTACTGTATGACTCTGATTAAGACAGCGTCAAAGGAATCCTTGCACGTAGCCCATGGCGTAGCAGACATCGTCAAACCGTCGACCAACAATGACACACTTGTAGACGTGCTCCAATGTTGTGCCAACGCAGGAGAGGACGCTGTATGGTCCGTTACCACCACGCGGATGAGGTGTCTGTCATTCCGTGGTGACAACATATTGCGTGGCTCACTGCCGGGGAATCGATTTGTTCGGTTCTCCATGATTCATCTCTTCCACACACGCATCACTGTTGCGGCATTACGCCCGCGCGAGTGGCAATTTCACGATACGAAAGTCCACCCTCACGGAAGCCGATCATGCTGTTCCGTTTGAACTCCGTTAGTTGCTCGTATGGCACTCTACGTTTTTGGCGAGGCAGATAGACTTCTAATCAATCCTTTATTGCAGTCAAACGACGATACACACATTTCAACGCATCTTTACAGAGATTTTCATATACGGTTCACTTGGAAGTTTAGATGGTGTTTCTCAACCCACACTTGCGTGATCGCTTCATAATTGTAATCATTTGCAAATCCTAACCTATTTTGCATTTCCTGCAAGTTTCGTTTAATTTGTATGATTATTCCATGGTGTTGCAATTTTCACAAACAGTATTTAACTGCATGAACTTCAACGTTCAATATTTTGATTTCAGAAAACTCTGGCAACAAATAAGAAAAAGGATCGGGTTGTGTCTCCTGAAACGGCCGCTAGGTTTAAGGCGTAGGATACGTCAGTGAGGCCATATGATGAATGCGATTGAAATAAATTTGTACTAAACTGTTTTAATTTCACACATCAAATGTTCATCGCTGGGCTCATATATCACAATTTTTGCACTAGCTGTTGATGTTGAAGGTTGTGGCTCATTACCGACCTCTATGGGTTGAACTCTATCATTCGATTATAAAATGTGTATGTCATTAGATATGCTATTTGCGTCGAACTGAGCGGTGTGTACTTAGCGTACTCGTATTAGGCATTTGTCCAGCTTGAAGGTGCTACGCCTATGCTTTCAAAAACTTCCTCCGAGCCTGTTGACACTCAGCATCGGATGTCCGGATCTTCTTGGATTCCCATCTCTCGATAGTTCTTCCTGTTGACGTTTTCTATAATTCTTATGGTGTTTATTATGCATATATTGGGAAGTTTCGAAATTTTTGCGAAATCCGTTATCTATACAAGTATTAAATATTTAAGTTTTATATCTATTATTACTTATAAAGCCGCATAAAGAGACGAAACAAATGACACTTCAAACGTCGTGCTCACACAAAAGAGGCTGAAGCTAGACTAAATTTATGTGAGTGGCAGTGTGCATTTTCGCGACACAACTTTGAGCTGTGATTGCATCCGCCGATGACGTTAGCGTAAGATATATAAGCATATAATTATAACATTTTTTGTTTAATGCTCTTTTCAAAGCGATATCGTTCATTTATGTATCATTTTTATTTTTTAAGTATTACATTTGTTACACTTACGCTTTTTTGTGACACTCAAAAATTAAGTAGGGTTCCTCTGTAGCGAAAGGTAAGACGTATTCTACATCAAAACGAATGTAAAACAGTGAGAACAAATTTCTCTTTCCCTACATGAAGCCAAAGAAAAGGATTGCCTACTCGGCTGTGACGAAACAAACGAAACTGAATAAAAGGAACAGCAAAAAGTAAATAAGGAAACAATAGGGGGAATGTGAAGAAGCTCAGCCGTGAGAAATATTTTTCGGATTGTAAATGGATGTATCAAAGGAAATCGTAAGTAATAACACATTTTAACACAACGTATACTTAACCGGTTTATTCAGTTTGTGAATCAAGTAACATTGTCCATTGAAACTTGAGAAAATCTACTGAAATGTCATCGAACTTTTTGAAGAGCTTTTATGTACTCAAATTTTACGCGATATACTAAGGCAACTATTAATATTTTGATCCCAGATAACTATTATGTCCTTTTAATTTGGCGAATGTGTGGTCCTTGAGCCATAAAATCTAGTCAACCAACTTGCCTTTGAAATATTGCTCAACTCACTAAGTGTTTTTTACTAACCCTCCATGTTTCGACGATATATCGTCCAGATAACAAACTTGACCAAATCACTTCCAAGGTCTGACCAATTTCGCTAAGAACGAGATATCTCGTCGAGACACAACAGAATTTTTACTCCAAAGGGAATGAAGATCAAAGTAGGAAAAACAAACTGTCCCTTCCTCAGAACATTTGACAGCTTGATACATGTTTTTCTTCAGAAACTGGAAACTAAGGGCAGTTTTTGACGCGGAAACAAACCATCAGGAGGGTTAACCCAAGCTATCTCGTCATTAGAAAAACTGACCCGATCTTGATGGACGAGATATCTCTCTCGTTATTAGAAAAAAAACTTGAACTCATCATGAAAAGAATCATCACTATCTTGATGCCCGAGATATCTCGTCGAAACCACTAAGAGGGTTTAAAAGTTGTAATGATAATAGAATAAGTTGTTCGATATAAATATTCTGCTTACGGTTTTGAAGCAGAAAAAACATTTAAAAAAAAAAAAAAAAAGAGGTTTTCTGGTTTTTAGAGGTATTTTTTATTATACCTCATACACAAATGTTCGAAGTTTTGTCCTTTTCTTTGTCAACGACACCAATATCATCAGTGCAATATTTTTGTATGATCCTGACCACCCAGCCCACTAACAAGGGTATGGCCAGACAAGGGGTTGTCGTAAGGGGACTTCTGGCTCCACCGGAGCCAGCACTAGGAACTAGATAACATTTAAGCCGTGGTCAAATAGGAAGCGCAAGGCGTAAAGCGACACGCACAGTCCAATCCAATCAGAGGTGTCGATACAAGTGATGAAACCGTTCTGATTGGTCTTCGTGTGTCGTTTTGCGTTTCCGATTTGATTCACGGCTTTACTTACATTCATTGAAAGATGTTACATACATATATAGTATTTACAATCCTCTGCGCAAGCGTGATTAGGATGTAATGGTAATGGGAATATTTTTTGTTAACGTCGTACTAGAGAAACACAACGGGCTATTAGCGACGGTCCGTGATCAGTCTCTTAAGGGAAAGATCCGAGGACAACACCTCGTAATTTTGAACCACGGTCAGATAACGAAGAAACACCTGAGCTGGCACCCACTCTCCAAACTTCCACACCAACCCAACGTGAGGACTTTTGGTAACGACAGATTTAAGGTGCACCAGCCACATTTACACCATACGCTTACAAACATCCATACCCGGACCCGGATTCGAACCAGGAACCTTCCGATCTAGAGGCGAACACCTTAACCACTATACCGGTTGATCGGCGCGGGATTAGGATGATAAAAAATTAGAACTAGTAGTAACGTGACTCTTAAAAACGAACATTCATCATCCGATTGGTTAACGGGATGGGAGAAGACGATTATTTGATTGATTTTTCATCTGATTGGTCGGCGTGATATATATAAGTAGAACTTTTTGTCGCCACTCTATAGAAATGCGTATTCACACATCTACCTTATCATTAGATGTTATGTCACCAAACGAGGCGATGAAATGCCAAATAGGCACATCATGTAAACTTTTGACTGAGCAGTCACGTGACTACTAGTCTAAATGTTGATCGCACGTTTTGAAGCTCTTATCAATAGCAATGCTCAGTCTACTTATTTTCATGTCTATGGTCACCAAACTTCGTTTTAATGTAACCCCGATATGCATCACGCGAGAGCATTCGGACAACCATTCTTCACCATTTGGCACATTTCTTCTAATTCTCCCATATATTTCAGATACAAATAAAATCGTGAAATTTAAGTTTAACAATATTCTTCCCACCAAATAATTCTGATATAAAAGTCATTATTATCATCAGTTGGAGACTACTTGATAACGGAATATCCGTTTTGGGATTGTAAATAGGAAGAACAGAACAAAATTATTTCATTACTTTTAAGATTTTCCAAACCCATTGACGGACTAAACCTTAACAAGAGTATTAGACTTTGTTTTTAACATCTCAGGCTCAAATGCCCATACTGAAAGAGTTTTTTCACTGATGAGCAGTAAATGTATTGATCAAAGGAATCTAAGCAGCTTAGAACTAATTAAATCGGAGCTAATGGTAGACGTTAATTGACTATAGCTGTGAAGAGTTTTTTAAATTTTCACAAGATAAAAGAAAATACTTAATTCTTCAGCATCAGTAGACAAATGCAGATAGTTTAGGACTAAGAAATATGCACATTTTTATTCCATATATTGTCCGGCATATTATAAATAAAGGAAATTAATTATTTTCTTTAATAATATCATTTTTCCAAGTAAATTAGTTGTAGTGACACCTAGGCGCTAAAAATGCACAAAATTTGTTGCAACTAAATCTTTCTTAAATTCGTGGCCGAAAGTTTGTCCCAACTTGTTTTATGAAATTATATGAAACTTCTCTCAACTTTTTTAATAATTACATAGCTACCAATTAAGATGGATGTACTTTATAAAAAATATTATTTTATTTCAGTATTGTCTAATGAATATTAATTCATAAAATATTAGTTAATTTCACAATGGCACTTCCAGGATATCAATCTGAAGGGGGCTACCATTTTTATTATAAACTTTTTACTTAGGGGGGGACTTTTAAATTTCAAAATTTCTTTGAAATATAGAATAGAGTTAATCAGAGACTAGATTTCGAGTATATTACTACCTGGAGTGTGTTACCACACATACAAGAGAATAGTTTTAGAGTGTGCTGCCTGGAGATTAGTTTTAGAGTGTATTACATAGAGACTAGTTTTGTTGTTCGGGAGTGTATTACGTAGAGATTAGTTTTCTAGTTTTGGAGTGTGTTAGCAAGAGACTGTTTTAGAATGCGTTAGCTAGATACTAATTTTAAAGTGACTACCCCAAGACGAATAGAAGCTGCATTGAAAGGAAAAGATACCAACATTTTAATGAACAATATTAAAATTTTCAATTCTTTTATTCAACTCCCAGAAAATAAGAAATGGAGCATTTTTGCAAATGGACTGAAAGTAATGAATAAATATTAGTTGGCTTAACACCTTTACACGCGATTTTCAAAGATATAACCAATGGAGAATAATTATATAAGGATATGTTTTGCTTCTTATACGGTGTGGAGGAGCGTAAGTCCCTTTCGTAGGTACGCCACTGGTTAGTTAAAGAGCAAGATAACAAATTTTATATGAAGAATTTAAAATTATCCCACGTATATTATATTATTTTTATTTATAGAGATATTTTAAGATCAGAAACTAACACTTTATTTCGGGATATGGGACAGAGGCTCTTGCTACACCGCCATTGAAAACCATGCAAAGGAATCAAAGTTTGAATATGGACAGAAAGCAATTGCTTAAAATCACAATTTCGTGTTCAACTTATTTAATCGATTTTTCACCCCTTTTCATCTCGAGGCATGCAAACAAATTACAAAAATTATAACGGCACGCCAAAATATGTAATATTTATTTAACCGATCAGAGAAACTTCGGCTTTGATCCCGGACCGTCGCCAATATCACATTGTGTTGCTCGCTGGTGCGGAGTTAAATACCTACCGTTCTGAAAAAAGATTAGTATAATTTTAATTGATTCACAAAAAATTAATACCGGATTTTCCCTTGGGGTTAATCCCGGACCGTCGTCAAAGCCTGTTGTGTTGCTCCCCAGTACGACGTTAATTAAAATACCTAACAAAACCACACATATACCTACCAAAAATTAATAACAGTAATTACCTAGCCTTTTTGCTCCAAAGTGAGTTTAAAAAATCTGAAATAATTTATGTGTGATACTTAGTAAATAATAAAAAAGACAATACGAAAAATTATTTTGAGAAAAAAATAGGAGTATTGAAATAATTTGTGTGTGTGTGTGAGCACATGTCAAAAAATTCAAAAATAATCAGTTGGATTGAAAAAAATTTAGTTTTAAGCTCTTCACACACTAGCCCGTAGTATTGCTCCAGTTCGACATTTATTGAACTACTTTAGCTAACCTTAAACCACTTCAAACAACAGCGCACACCAACGCCATTCTGGCCGCCCAACGGTTGAAAATCGCTATCGTATTCTTTTTTGAAAAAACTTCGATTCGAAAAAAAAATGAAAACAGCTGAAAATGAAATAAGGAGACTTCTTCGTAAAGCAAATTCTTCCAAAATAATTATAATAGTGCGAGAAATTGTTTTTCCTCCGAGCTTTGACAACATTTTATTTATGTTTTGTGTCGTTTTTACAATCGGGGAGAAAACGCGGTAGTTGAATACATGAAGAAAATTTCAAAACTTAACCTCCCCGTAAATGTAGTTAATGATTTCTTTGTTACTCTTGTACAGATTTTTTCTCAAAGCTGTCGAGTACCTCACCTTACCAACAATTTCATTTGTACCTTCTAAAAGACTGTTGAACAAAAAAACAAACCGATAGCAATTAGTTTTTACGGGATTTCGCCTGGAGCGCTTGATTCTGAGCAGACGCCTTGTGCAAGATTCATCCAGGTCTTAACTCAGCTGAGAATCTGGCGGGAAGCAGCGATGTAGAAAAAGGAAATACGCTTCCAAAAGACCAGTGTAAAGAACTGACACAATGCAGCCAAAAATAACGATTACGAGCCAAGAATAGCAGCTGACCGGTGAGAAAATTCGATCTGCGCATGCACCGAATCTCGGTTTCCGGTCCTCCCATTTTGTTATGGCTGCCAAGACTAGGAGATGAGTGTACGATTTTGAGATAGATGGCAATTTCTTGCTTAAATGACTAAAGATTGTGCCAAAATGGGGTATGTTCTGTTCAAATTTTTTTACCCAATGAATTTGCTACTCTGTTTAGAAGCCCCGTAGGTTCCGTTGGGGGCTCGCGGGAGTTATTTACATGTGCAAAGTGGTTTTAGAGATGCTGCCCCTCTCCCTTGAGAAAGATATTTTTCTTTTCCTGTCAACTCTTATAATCTCACGCGTTTCTCCAAGATTCCCAAGTACCACACGTGGAAATTATGATTCGAGTGAATCCGAAAGCGTAGGTTTTTTCTCGCCTGGGAATCGGAAGAAGAGATAAATAAGTTGCGGCTCTACGGTGCGATCGCAGTGTATGAGGGGAAAAATAAAATAATCATCTTCATTGTGAAGATATTGCAAAGAAGCCGGTGTTAACGTTGTAGATACATAGTATACGAGTACCTTCTTACGTTGCTAACCTTTCCTGTTTCAATTCAAAACATTAGGAGTGGAATCGTTAGACCGGTTAAAATGGGATGAAAGCGATTCAGAAACAGTTTCTGTATCGTACCGATAACACAAACCGTCAACCGGCACTTTTTGAGTTAATATCGGAATTTAAACCTTTGGTATTACTCATCCAGTTAATAGCAAATGGGCTGATTTTGCTGCAAGACAATTAGTCCTGTTTCCCATATGCTTCAGTATATTGTGACAGATGACAGGCCATATATCTTGTCTGCAAACCGTGTCAAATCAACCAATTTTCAAATGAAAAATATCTCCTTCTTTATACAATGAGTTACCTTGTGTACTGTTTTTGTATCTTTCTTTTTGTTTCCATAAATGTATAAATTTGTCATCTTAACAGAATTTTCAAACCAGTCTGGGAAATATTTTGTTTTGAATTTTGTGCAAGTGATTTTCTTAAAATCTTTTATGCTTTCAGAGAAAGTGGATCTTTTTGTACAAAATTGAATACAAATTTTATGCTTGCAATAAGGCAATGCCTTTTTTAAAAGTTTTGGAAATGCATTCCTATATATACCTTTATCAAACTATATTCATGCCTTTTTTACATTTATACTATAAAACTTAGCAAATTTGGTTGTGAAGTTTATGTTCAAAACACTAATTTTAACAGTATATTATGCTTTATTTGCCTGGTTTTATCTGACTTTGCTATATTTATGTTTTTAAGATCTTCAGCCATACATCTATTTACAACGAGCCTTCTTAAAAGAGGAAAATTATAAATTAAGATAAAACACATTTTTATTCAAATTATTTCTCGTTTCCTCACAGTGGAAAATATAATCTAAAATTTATCTGCTCTTAAAATATTTTGAATAGTAAAGGCTACAGATATATTAAATGAAGTTTCAATTCAAAACTTCTTAAAGTATTTTAATAATTGGAAATTTATTCTATTTATAAAAGGAACAAACAGTTCAATGTAATGCTCTCAAACATCACATTTATCTTGTTGAACAATTACTTGTTTCTGACGTGCAGTTCAGTAAAATCTGAAAGTTTTTCTACATATTTCTGGTAGCATACAATAGATTCCTTTTATTAAATAAAACATTTAAATTAATTTGTAGTAGATGTGTTTATTGCAAGTTAAGGAATGAGAAAAGAGTTTTAACTCTGACTGAATATCTTTTATAAGCATAACAGCAATGTTTATTTCACATCCTGATTTTATCATTATTTTGATATCCATAAGATGCCGTTTTCATTTAATAAAAAGCCAACAGATTCAGTATTGCCATATTTAGCCTCAATCATGACTTCTGTACTGTTGGATTTTAATTTTGTTGAAAATAAATATTTCATGCCTTATTAGAATTATTTTGAGAAAGTACTTTAGTGATCCTAGCAAGGCATTGCTTTATGCGCTAATTTGAATATATTTGTAACTAGTACTATAAATCCATAATTTAAGAGGGGGACTATACTCTGTTGTGAATCATATGAATAGTGCTCATTTTTATAGATAGTTTTTACTCATGTTTCTGCTCACAGTTGCTTCAAATCAATTTCTGTCATGCAAAATTTGAAACAATTATTTTCTAATCTGTATATCCATCTGTATGCAAAGATCCTATTCAGATTAGAAATGCATGCAAACTCCATCTGATTTCTTGATCCAAATATGAGTTGAAATTGTTTGGTGCAATGGTTAATCAATTTGAGCATGCAATTAATTTTGATAAATATTTTATGATTTTCAACAATTGCAATTTTATATGAAGGTGATACCAGATGCTATGAGAAAGGTTACATTCTAATTACGTTTTAATTATAGAATAAGCAACCTGGGAACTATTTCTTTTAATTTTTAATATGCAATTTAGTTTCAAGGTACATTAAGCGAGCATGCAATGATGATTGAACTTGCGAAGGATTTAGTTCAGTAATTAGGCAATGTAAGTATTTTCATTTTGGATTAAATGTTTTACAATAGTTTCAAGCAGTTGATTTATCTGAAAATTATATAATGCATCTTCCTAAGGATGCCTAACTTTCAATCCAAATATCTTTTTAAACCGTATTGTCTATTTTTGTTTAAGATTATGCATTCGGTCTAATTCCAACTCTAGTTCTGAGCAAATGTATAATCTGCAATGTTGAATGTGGTCTTTGTCGGCAAAATTAAGTATTTCCCTGAAAAATAAATATTTCTGATAAGCATTTAAAATTGGTTTTTCTTTTTGCACTCTATACATGTATACTGTAAAGAATAATTTAAGGAGCAAATTGTTTATTGAATTTTGGTAAGGCAGATGAACCAATAGTTTTTTAATTATTCCATTCCATTTCCAAGAGTACTAGTACACATTTACAAGAATATTCTACTAGATCAATATTTTTTAAAATTGCCTTTCTGCTTCTATGATATAAATTTTTTTTTGTCATATTGCGTAGTTTTGTTGTATTTATGCAATTAACTATCAAAATTTGTTAACCTTTTTGTTGGTTTATTTATAATGGAAGTAAAACAATTTCAAATCTCAATCTACTACGTTTTAATTATATTGCTATATTTTTAATGATTTTTAAGATGTTTTAATTATACATCTTTATAAAATGAATGCTGGTACAGATCTATATTTTACTGATGTAAATAATTTTGAGTGTTTAGCTGTACAATGTCAATGTGTTTTGCATACTGCTTAAAAGCTTTTCATTTCTTTCACTGCAAAGTAAATTTTTATTGTACTTGAAATGGTGCTACATAAATCTAATTTTAATTGTCAATTTTTCTGTACTATATTGCTGTTCAAATTTTCAAAAAAATGTCTCAGACTACTTAAAGCTTTACTAAAAATTCATTTAAAATTACTGAGAATTAATTTAAATTAATGTAGAAACTTGTATACACGATTGTGATTCGATATTTTATGAGAACTATTTTTCAGAAGCTTTCATGCTTCAAACTTTTAGATAAATCCTCTTAAGTTGTCACCTTGAAGGTTGAAATTTTTTACATTTCTCCCAATCCTTTCAAATGTCTGTAAATATAAAGAACCGAGATGTGCGTTTGTAAATGTTGCATTTGTCAAAGAAAGACAGGAAAATTCTCCCGCCATATATCTACATACCGGTTTTCCATGCTTGCTATAAATCACTTTTATCGCCAGGTGTTAGTTGAGTTCAATATCAGCAGATGGCGCCAGATTATACCTTTCAGCATGAGGGAAGGATTCCTAACCATGTTTCGAATAAAATGGAATATTTTCATTTTCTCATGGCGCGAAAAACAAGTTTTGAGGGTGTAAAAATTTACAAGATAAGTCAGACATGACGCATTCACAATTGTATAGGCGATTCACGAAGCAAAATCATCGTAGGACGTTCTTGTTTACGAAAACTGTGTTATCCGTGTGAAATACTTCTATACAATGACAGATTTTTCAAACAGTGCTTGAGAGATGCGATGATGGTTTGGATATTCGGAAATCTGTTGAGATTTAGATGTCTGCTTCGATTGTAGATGTTTGTCTTGATTTCCCGTCTTTGAATTCCCACTGAGATATTTAGGCCTTTTTCTTAATTTTCAATTGAATTCGAGATGTGTGCACTGATATTGAGCACTAAATGCACATTATACTTATGTCAATGCGCAATTTAATTTTGCTAAAAATTCTTATAAATTCTAGTTGCGAAATAGTGTATAGGTGTTCATTTACGTAATTTATGTGAGTTTGAACTATTAATTTGTGATTTCTGAAAATCACAAAAGTTCACCAATATATTCCTATGGAGTGTCATCAAAAAGTACATCAGTTTGGAATAAGTTTAAATGAGGAACACTAGAAACCATGTCATGAGTCAGGTAATACCTATTAGTTATTTTACAGTAGCTTTGTATAACTGCCCGCATTTATTATCTAGGAAATAATTAACGAGTTCGCGCTCCAGTGATTAAGTGATTTTTTTCATCCCTTTACAAAGGGGTGCATATTAAATCTGTCGTGGCCTAAAACGTTCTCACTTTGGCGTGGTGTGGAAGTTTGGAGAGTAGAGTGCCATCTCAGACGCGAACGTGTCGTCTTACAGTAATTCAAAATGTCGTGTTGTCCTCGAATCTTTCCCTTCGGATTTGTTCCCGAACCGTTGCCAATAACCCATTGTGTTGCTCCAGTGTGACGTTAATTAAAATAACTAGTTATACAGGTATGTGTGTGTACAATAAAGTTAAAGTATAATTAATGAGAAATCTGTTGTTGTTTTTTGTCAGATAATTTCTTAATATTACGTTCATATTCAGTATTCATTAATGCATTTTGCAGTCAATTCATTTCCGAGTTTATTTTTATTGGTAGACTTTACAAAATTCATCGAAGAAAACAATTTTTCACATGAATATGTGGATCCAAACATCGTTGAAAGAGCATTAGCAAGTTTCTTCATCGATATAAAATTATTTGATAAAGAATCCCTACGTTTAGTATAATATTTTCAATTTATAGTGTGCAATCATTATAATATGCACTAATTTCAGACATTTCCACTTCTACTTAGGAATTCAAGTCATAAATTAATTTCTCCAAACTATGCTGCTTTGAAATTCAACTAATTCCATTTCTAAATCATGGATACCTAGTCACTTAAATTCGTTTAACTCCAGTGTTTCGAATTTCGTTTTGTATGAATATAAAATAAAGTGAATTGTGTATTTTCCATACTTTTGTTGTTGTTGTTTCTTATGCCTACACTGGCAGACCAGAGGAGTGCCAGGCCCGTCGAAGACGGCAAGAGGCGAGGGGGTGCGCCTTCCATGTTATTGAGCCCCATTGGGAGGAAGTCCGACTTTGCTCGACATACATGCAGGGTTCCCACGGTCCTTGAAAAGTCCTTAAAAGTCCTTGATTTTTTTTTCACTAACTAGGGGCCCTTGAAAGTCCTTGAAAATTACAGAAATTGGTGAAAAGTCCTTGAAAGTACTTGATTTTTTTAAAACTTGTACATAGTTGTGTAATTTCGTCTTGCATTGGAACTTGTCCAAACTAGTTTTCCTCCACAGTAGGTGCGTCATTCTGAATGAAACCGGTGTTTTGCACTTTGACACTATGTGATATACTAATAATGCTATGCCTAGATCGTCCATTTTCCACAGTATTATGTCCGTCTAAGTTGACACCTCTGGTCTCCGTTAAGACGGCCGCCTTGTTTTGCCTTCCGCATCATGACGTATCTATGGCCGCTAGATAACGTCACCGCTTTCTTAGGAAACCTTAGCTTTTGCAGTCATGACGTCATTGGAAACCTGGCACACATCCAAAGAAATAAAGCCAAATTCTAATTGCAAAAATATAAAAGTTGCAATTGAAAAATAAAATTTTAAAGAAAATCACATTTAAGATATCCTTTTGTTGTAAAATTTTCTGCAGTTTTCATATCCTTTGAAATTTTCACTTTATCTTTAACGATCGCAAAGATAGAAACTTAGACTAGGGAATAAAAAAGCCCTTACACCAGTCAAAACTTTTGATTTCTTTTGTTTGTCAAACAAAATAAACTATGACAGCCATCTGTTGTAGGCAGTGGACGACAGCAAAATGGAGATTGTGTCGTGTAGATCGAACCCGTGTGCAAGCTCCCATACTCTTCTTCGTGCCACCAAAAGAATTTATCGTACGTAATTTTATCGCATGACCACAATTGATATGTGTGCAAGTAACCTGATAGTTAGCATTGAGACAAGAAGCCCACTTTGCAACAAAAAAATCACAGGTTCTGTGAGGAAAAAAAATCTAAATTATAACCAAAATTGACGATAACCTTCCTTTTTTTTTTTTTGAGTATAAATAGTCTAAAAAAAATTGTCTTTTTTTTTTTTAATTTTCACATTTTTTTTTAACTGACAACTTTTGTGTATGCCTTGTTTTAGGTCGTTATAAAAAAAATTTTAGGTCCTTGAAAAATATTTTTTTGGTTTTGAAAAGTCCTTAAAAGTCCTTGAATTCTTTTTGGATAAAGGTGTGGGAACCATGACATGACACATCCGTTTTACAGGAAGGTCCCTTTCATACATCCATTCACTCACACATATCGTAATTAAGATCCCAATCAGAGGCCGATAACCCCCTGATCAGGTACCCCCAGAGGTATTGATTTGGTATGAGAACATGGGGGACATTGTGACCACGACCTATTTAACGTGCCCCAGTCACCATTAGTGAACACGACGGTCTTTAGCCAGGTCGAAGCGCCGATCTCGCAATCATCAGATTTGTAGGCTCCGTTCCATACTTTTTATTGATTAAATCTCTCCTCAAAGGCTTGTTTTATTTCCTGTATAATCATTAAATATTTTTTGATTGCATTTTCTTGAACGTCAAGCGTATTTCCCATTGTTATTGTGTTTTGAAAATGTTTTTGTAACTGAGGAAAATATTTCAGATTTTCATTTCCAAATCCCTAGTAAAGATGTCAAGTTTCATCATAAATATCCTAATAATCTCATATAAATCTAAAAACAGCATTATGTATAATCAATAAATCTCAAACATTTTACAAAAATCCTTTATACATTTTTTTTTCTATTTTTAAGTCCTTTATTTAACATTTGAATTTTCTTCATATTTTTTAAAAGAGGGGATCAAAAAATAATTACAATTCTTTATGTATATGATGACAAGTTTATAAAAATCAACGCGTGTGTCATTTAAAAAGCCTGCATGGGTCAGTGTCTGACCCGCGGGTTATAGGTTCGCCATCCCTGATCCAAATACATACACTGAAGAGCCAAAACATTATGACCACCTACTCAATAACGCGTTGCGACTCCTTTGGCCTACAAAACAGCTACAACTCGCATGGGCATAGATGCCACAAGTTCTTGGTACATGACTGGAGACAGGTTGTACTAAATGCCTAAGCAGCGGTCGCGCAAAGTCGAGATATTCGGACATGGTGGTGTTTGAGCTCTGAGCTGCCGCTCAATGACATCCCAAATGTGCTTTATCGGATTAAGATCCGGCGAGTTAGGTGACCAGGACATTAAGTGGAATTTATCAGCAAGCTCTTCAAACCACTCCAACACAATCCGAGCCTTGTGACATGGGGCGTTGTCCTGCTGGAAGATTCCATTACCATTTGGGAAGACAGACGCCATGTAAGGGTGCAACTGATCCGCAATGATGTTCAGATAGTTTGCAGCGTTAATGGTCTGTTCTACCACAACTACGGGTCCCAGAGTCGCCCATGAGAACGTACCCCAAAGAATAATACCGCTACCACCAGCCTGTGTATGACCTGCTGTACAAGAGGGGATCAACTATTCGCCTGGCAGACGGCGTACCCTGACTCGACCATCGACGTGATGAATGCGAAATCGGGATACATATAACCAGGCAACTCTCTTCCACTCATCCATGGTCCAGTCTCGATATTCCCGGGCCCACTGTAGGCGCAGTTGACGATGGCGCTTAGTCAACAGAGGCACACGACTCACGAGTGGGACGTCTGCTGCACAGTCTCATATCCAACAGTGTCCGCTGAACTGTGTGTTCCGAAGCTCTTACACTTGGACCTGCATTGTATTGGGCTGTTAGCTGAGCCACTGTCTCGCGCCTTTTTTGCTTTACCAAGCGTGACTGTCTCCGACGTCCTTCTTTGATGACGCGTGGACGACCAACACCTTGTCGCCTACTGCTGGTGTCACAGTCATTTATACACTTTACATGAATACTAACAACGGCAGATCGTGAACAACCTACCAGTCGTGCAGTTTCGGTGCTACCCTGTTCAGAGTCTTCGGGACATTATGATCTGCTCTCTATCAAATTCGCTTAGATCAGCAGACTTTCCCATCACTCGCAAATGTAAGAGCAAGAATGATTACTTACCTTCTCCAGCAGCAGTTAAATACCAGTCTCACTTAATCACGTGCCCTCCACGCACATCCAGACGAGTTCATTGAAAAATGTGGGGAAGGTCATGATGTTTTGGCTCGTCAGTGTAGTTAAGGCGTGTACGGGCATCACAACCCCGAGGTTCCCGAGTGTACTGTCCTCCCTTTCATTTTTACCCTCGTCTTCTTTTCTGTTTTTATACGTTTTCTTTCTACCTCATTGTGTTGTCTGTCTTGTGTTTGGCGCAGCTTGGCGAAACATGGCCCTTGCTCCATATTACCCTAAAAAACCCAATTCGATTTCAAATTGTTAAAAGGATTACAATAGTCATATGCAAGTCCAATGTAAATTGGGGGAGGGGGGGGGGCGTCGTAGCTCAATGAGTATGCAAACTATGCTAGCAACCTGTTAGTTGTAGGCTGCGTAGGTTCGACTATTGTCAGGTGAATTACTCCCTGATGCATTACTTCTCTCTTCTGTGTCAATAAAACTTTCATAGTGTCGTGTCTGGCGCAGCATGGTCAGATATGGCCCTTGCGCTATAAACCTTCCCCAAACCTACCATTTAATGGGATAACTTCAGGGGGGGAGGGGGGAGGGTCCTTGGACTGAAAAGTTTGGAGGCCACTGGCTCTACCACATCGAGGGGGCTTTTGCCAAACATGTACCCCTACGTACATACAGTTTAAATTTTATGGTCGGATGAAATAATGTAGGGTGAGGCGGAAAATTGTAAACAAGCTATACAAGCGCCCACGTGGGATTCCGAGAAACTAAAAAGTTGTGAAATGTGAAAGCTGGCAACCCTGAGGATGTAATATGGGGATCTCGTATTTCTTCGAACCACAGCTGATAGCAATCTGTTTAGTTGAAAAATTTGTGATGGAAACGTTTGGGTTTTAAAGTTGTTGGGTGCTGCATTTCCTGCTGCCCTCCATAATATATTGAAAGGTATGTTTCAATTATTTACTACGGTCAGTTATGTTTCTATCGAACAGAAAATCATTGACTTTTACTTCTGGGAAATTTAGTGCACCTACAATTGAATGTTTACAATTACCCCATATTTTTCAAGGGACGGGGTAATTGTAAACATAACTTTGCCAATAGTTTCGTTCAATTTGGATGGAAAACCAATCTGTTTTTCCGTGTAATTTTGTATTTAATCGTATTTAGTACGTTTGAATTATGTTTTATTGCATTTTTCATGTTCTTGGGGAGCAGGAAGACTGATTTACTAAAACGTCACACATATGGTGAAGTTCTTACAACTGACCAAGTACTGTCACGCTTGAAGGAGGCAGAAGAGAAAAAGAAGCCGATTGAGAAGAAAGTGAAAGGGCCAGAAGGTAATTTAGAAATAAAGAAAGAAGCAAATGGAAAGGAAAACAGAACTCGAGGACAGCGAGGATGAGGAACTATTGAAAGAACTGACTAACATTGACGGTGGAGAGTTTGCAGTTCTCCAAACATCATGCAAAATATAGAAGACTAGCTTATAGGGGAAGTTAAATATTTTGGATCCATTCATGGAAGACATTGAAACGACTACGTTTCTGCTTGTAGATGTTGATGGGGGAAAGGGAAAGAAAACCCATTTTCCGTATGTATGAAGGGTGGATGTCGTTTCAGAAGAGGGAGTTTGAGATCACCGGACTCGAATGCATCGATAATGCATGGACTAAATTCGCTGTGGTTGAAAAAGACTAATTCTGTGTTACAAAAGACTGTCAAAGCAATTTTACCTACTCCAACCTGTACCAAAGAAGGTCGTAAAGAAATTTTCCAATTTGTGGGTCCTGTTAATGTGTAAGAAATGTAATGTTTGTTTGTTTTTTATACCAATAAATTTTTTATTTTCAATTTTTAGTTTTTAAAATTTTTAAATTTGTAATTTTCTGTTTTTTACACTAAATACATTCTTTTTTAAGTAAATGTTTGAATTATTTATTCTTATGTATTCCTGGAAGTTCACCTCATGATCAATGCAACTTTTAAGTGTCACTATATTTTGCTGGGGTAAGAAGAGGGAGTATTTGGTAAATGTAAAGATCAAAACGGTGTAATTGTAAACATGGTATTAGAAGGGTAAAAATACCATTGGAGTTACTTCTACTGCCATTACTACTTCTCACGCTGTCACTTGTTCAATGTTCAATATCACGAGGAAAATCGTTGTTTACAATTACCCCTACTTTCAGGGGTAATTGTAAACACGTGGGATCATTGCAAACAGCCGAGTACGGTGTTAAATTTCTTTTCTGGAATCTTCGTACTAATTAAATATCAAGATAGAATAGTGACAAGTTAGTTTAGTAAGGTGAACAATGTTTAATTACTTTATCAAGAGTTTGAAAATAGGGATTGAAAGTGAACATACAAATTTTGTTTACAATTACCCCGCCTTACCCTACTCGTTTTCAAAAGTTTAACATAGTAAGCTTTCAAATCGAATCGTTCCTACAATCCCTCTTGGCGTAGCTTGGCGAGAGAAAGTAATCTTTTAATGATCCCACGTAGTCGTGGGAAATTTCCCGCAGACCTGGTTATTTTGTTGGAGAAAGTTAAGCAAATACAATGTGTATGTTCTTCGAGGTCATTGAGTTGGCCTTTATTTGACTTCATTTCGCGGTTTTATTCTCCCGCTTAAGATTTGCTTTATAAGAAAGTACTATTTCCGGAATCATTCGGTATAGCGTTCCCCTGGATAAAATTACAAGGAGCAATGTATTTCAATTGAAAGACGATAGTAATTCATGGAAAATAATTTGACTTTCTATTATGTTTATAATAAGCGTTTGCTTTTCGTAAAATTTTGTGATAATTTGATTTTCGGTCACTTTCTAGATCTCTTTATTCCTTCGGAAACTACGGAATCACAGTGGCTTTACCCACTTCGCTAGTAATCTGTGAGTTGGCGGCACACGTTCGATTCCTTCAGTGGAAGTATTTCTCTTTTGTGATAGTCAAACTTTCCTTTGGTATGTGTGACCATTTGCTGATGTTGTGTACGCAGCTTAGCCTATTATGGCGCTAAAACCCAATTACTCGTTCTGTTCATGATCCTACTGCTAGTCTCTGTTTGTCGCAACAACCGGCTACCAGTCAGATAGCTCCGTCAATTATAGGTTGTTTGAGAGACACTACATATTACATTGCGCTAGTGAGTACGCGGTTTTACAGCGATGTATCCCTCTGCAGTGCCTTTGTGTTCGTCGCATAAACCGACAACTCAGTCAGATCGCTCTAAGATTTACGAAGTTACTCACAATCCTTGTTCGGAGACGATTACGCAGCGAATTTGGTTACCTTACATGTTACAGTGCGCTACTGAGTACGTGGTCGCCCAGCTATACGATCCTACTATATGTCCTTTTGTGTTCGTCTGGTGGTTAAGATGTTAACCTCTAGATCGGAAGGTTCCTGGTTCAAATCCAGGTCAGTACATGGTTGTTTGTAAGCGTATGTTGTAGAGGAGGCTGGTGCACCTTAAATCTGTCGTGGCCGAAAGTCCTCACGTTGGGTTGGTGTGGAAGTTAGGAGAGTGGGTTGCCAGCTCAGGTGTTGCCTCGTCATCTGACCGTGGCTCAAAATTACGAGTTGTTGTCCTCGAATCATTCCCAGGGGATTGATCCCGGACCGTCGTCAATAACCCGTTGTGTTGCTCTAGTACGACGTCAATTGAGAATTACCATTACCGTCCTTTTGTGTTGATCCCATCGCATCCTTCCGAGTTACAAGGTTGTTCACAATCATTGTTCAGATGGCGTTTACACTAGAGAATTTGGTTACATTACATGAGACCCTTTGTTTATCCGGTCAGTAACTCCGAGTTGCGAAGTTACTCACAATCCTTGTTCAGAAGGCGTTCACACTAGAAAATTTGATTACATTACATATTACATTGCGCTAATGAATCTTAGCGTACGCGGCCGTTTACAGTGATACGGTCCCACTGCGTGGCCCTTAGTATTCATTTGGTCGGTATAACTTCGAGTTACGTGGTTACTCACATTCTTTGTTCAGAAGGCGTTCACATTTATGCTAATTTGGCTACAGTGCATGTTACATTGCAAAAGTGAGTGCTCGGCTTTACAGAGATACGATTCCTCTGCGAGACCCATTGTGTTCGTCGCAAACACCGATATGCGGTCGGATAGTTCTGAAAGTTACAAAGTACTATTCACAAGTGTAGTTCGGAAGACATTCGCACTAGCGAATTTGGTTACATTGCAATGTTGAGTACGTGGCTTCACAGCGATACGCTCCCTTTACGAGACCCTTTGTGTTCGTCGCACTAATCGACATCCGGCCGGACAGCTCCGAGAGTTACGAGGTTTATTCAGACACCTTGTTCTAAAGGCGTTCACACTAACGATTTCGGTTATATAACACTTCAAGCTCAACCTCGATGTTGGACTGAAAATGATTTCGGACCTGAAGGTCATGGGGCTTAGGACCAGATTCCTGTTTTCCAGCTATTGACTTTCCATCCCTTTCATCGTTAGTAAGATTGGCCAACATTTAACCTTGTCATTACAACAAACTGGTCTTTCTGTTTATTGTTTCAAAGTAAAACACCCGCAGTTCTTCGTACACTTTCCGTGTGTTTAGTGGTAAGGGAGGTGTAATATGCTTAAGTCTCCTTAATAGTTGTTACTGGAATTCAGGAAGATGTAAAAACTATCGGAAATCTTTTCCCCTTGTCTTTATTGTTTAGTAAGGAAACTACGAACGAATTGTTTTTGTTGATGCTCAAAAAATAATCTTGTCTTAAATATCATTTAGTACAATCAAACCTCCTTAAGACGAATTTCACTGGACTGTAAAAATGTTCGTATTAACCGTAATTTGTGTTATTCGAATTCAGAAAATAAGCACTCTTTCAACAACAAAAAAATTATTAATGTATTTACATTACTCGCTGTTCAATTCTTGGTTCACATATAAATTGTATTCTTCATCACAAATATTATACAGATGTGTGTGTGTGTGTGTGTGATTATTGATTATACAGATAATTTTTTATTACACATAACTCATGATAAAACAGGGAATTCTTGATTACACAGATATTTCAAGATTATGCAATTTTATCTTGAAATAGTTCAGTTATCGATTTATGTTTTTCCTTTTTCTTCTGACATTCTGTAAGGAAATTTTTGATGCGGTCAACACTATTTAATTGAGCCGATGATTTTTCATTGCCTCACAAAAGAGGTGAACAATTTCTAAACCAGCAGTAGCTTCTTTTGAAGAAGACATGTTCATTCCTTCGTCTTCAGAAATCTTCATTTATTCTTTCTTCTCTCTGCCACAAATAGATCTACAATTTTGGAGTCCCTTAATGTTTCTGGTAATACGATTGAAAATAACCCGTTTGCCCTTAAGTTTCGAAAATGTGTTCATCTTAACAATAGATTAGTATAACCCGAATTCTTAAACGAATGAGTTAACATTATTTGGATATACATTTTGACGAGAATTGGAATTTATCAGTAATTCCTATTAAGTGAGTTCGTCTTAATGAAGTTTGACTATTGAATTTAATTTTTCCACGCACTTATGTGTATACGTGCAGAATCTTGTGGACGTTGGTCTCGCTGTGTTAATCTTAAAAAAAAAAAGCTTCCTCTGTAAACAAGTCTTCAAACTTTCTTTCCTTTCTCAAATAATAGCCTCAAGATCAAAAGAACCTGTCGGCAATCCTTACAATCACTCTTATCTTCTGGTGTACGTCCAACTAGCACCGGTGATGTCTAAGCCAATCATCATCTTCTAATTTTAGAAAGCGTGGCGGATTGTATGGAGTGTATTGAAACAGAGAAGAATGTGTGTTGTTTTCTAGGTCCTAAGTAGCATTTTCGGAAAGATGTTGAAGGACGATCTTCAATTGAAAAATTCATTATATTTTCTTTTGACAGATGGTATCGATTTCCCCTTCGAATTTCTGTGGTAAATTAAACATTTTTAATATCGGGTATCTATTCTGTATTCACGTGAAACTAGGACTTTGATACGATTTTATTCTACTTGTTTTTTTTTGTTGCAGATACTGTGCTATCTAATTGCTACAAATCTTGTATGTCTAAATCTTTTACGCTATTCCTATACTTTGATTCAAGAATCTGTTACTCATTATTTATATTCCCTTTCTACCTTGCATTCTGCGGATGTAAGATCTCAACTGAGCCGTGGTAACCCAGTTGGAGGAGTAGCGTATTGGTAACCGGGTTGAAACTCAGTCCAATCACAGACCGTCGTGTATGCGGGGTCTGGTGCACGTTAAATCTATCGTGGCTGCAAATGTCCTCACTTTTGCGTGGTGTGGGAGTTTGGAGATTGGGTTGCCATCTCAGGCGTGACCTCGCCATCTGACCGTGGTTTAAAATTACGAAGCGTCGTCAGATATTTTCCTTCTGGATAGACCCGCAAATAGCCCGTTGTATTGATCCAGTGCGCAGTTAATTCTACTACCTAACCTAACCGCCTCATGCTGCGAACGAGCAGTGATTATACTGTTTTCCTCCATTCCTGTACGCGGATTTGGGAATCGATTTCTCATTATTCTAAATGTTTTCCATCTTGCACGTGGCTTTTACCGGGAATTATTAGAATTAACCTATTTGTACTAAAACTGTTACATTCGTTCTTTTTTTAAAAGTTCAACAAAAAGTAAGTTTCTGGTGACCTTGGGACGTTAAATTCTATTTATACCCAAATTGCTAAATTTTTTAGAGGTTCACGAAAAAGTAAATTACAGTTTCTGGTTGACGGTTTCTGGTCATTAAAAAGTCAGAAAATTAAATTGCAATTTCCGGTGACCTGGGGCGACGTTAAAATCTATTTGTACCAAAATTGGTAGTCTTTTTAAATGTTTAACAAAACATAATTAACAGTTTCTGGTGATGATAAAATCGATACACGACTATAACTTGAGCGATATCTAGTTCCTTACATGTAGCACTTACTATTTTATATGTAATAACTTGCGAGGTACAGTGTTTTGAAAACCGATGAATCATTTGCAATATCCCTGTATATTTTTCAGTGTCGCTCTTATCTCTTCCGAAGTTATAAAGGACCTCGTGAACTTGTTCCTGTTTATTCTTGTTTGAAGTTAGAGGTGAGGCCCAATCAATTGACATGCTTCACTTTGGCTGAAATTTTAGCCTATTGCGTGTTGTGGAGGTTGACAGATATGTCCTGTTGGGGCCCGAGGGGAGCACTGATTAAGTTAGAGCCTAGTTTCTTTTTTCAGGGCAGTCCACAAAGGAAATCATCAGTCAAATGCTGCTGCTAAGGCAAGGGTGTGTGCTTACTCAGCAGATTTCTTCTGCAAAACATCTTAGTTCTTTGGTTACTATTTGGTTAGTCTTTTCGGCTTCAAAAAATATGTTTAATTCCAAAGTTAAAATCTTAGGAACTGGGTATAATAAGGATTGCCAGCCACGAAAAAATTCGTGTTTGATCGAGTGTTCTGATTTACTACCACGAATATACTCGTGGTATCTTAGATGCATTTGAATGAAAGCGGCTATTGGGACAAACTTAAATAATTCCGTATGCAGCGATTAGTTTCTTCTATGAATTACTGACCTTATTTTGACGTGACTACTTTTTCGAAATTAGACCAATACTAGGAGGCCAGTGGAAAGTTGAACGTTACGATTTTTTGGGCATGAAGTTTGGGCAACGCGAACACAACCAACCTTTTGCCATTCGATAGCTGAGGGAACAAAGACTTGTTAGTGATCTTGAGTTCGTGTGCCGCGATACGCGGGGAGGGAGGGGTTGTGTTTGAGGGACTTTCCGCTGCGACTCGCAAACTTCAAACCAGTATAAACTCGGAACTAAAAAGCGCTACTACGTCAAACTGCATCTCAAACGAAAGCTAAAATCAAGATCAGAATATTTAAGACATTAGAAGTGAAATCGAATTGTGTTGGTTGTGATGCTATGGATCGCAAATGAACATTTATTTGAATTTCACGATTTCGAGTTTTACTTATCGAAAAGCCAAGCAGAAACACATTGTCCGTATTCTACGCTGAAAAGAACTACTCGTCAGGTTTTGATAAACACTGAATTGACCTACTGAATTTCTTTCATTTACTACATCCAAGTAAATACACATAACGAGACGTATTCACGTAAAACCTTGCGACCGTGATCCGACACAGCCTACCCTTTTTTTTGTTGCTCCTATTTTGTATGTTTGCGTTTCGGGCCATATGCCAAGCCCTTGATCTTCCTTTTAATTGTTTGAAACCTAAGTTTCTGGCATGGTCATAAAATTCTAATCCCTCCTGTCTTTCGAAATAAATTACTTGATTTTGCTGAAGGAATTTTCACTTAAATTTGCATATTTTATTCCTTATGTTTTTGAATCTTAGTTTGAAACAAGGACTCGGTTCCCCTCTTTCATTGAATGTTTTTGAGCCCTCTCAAGGTTTCTCGAAAATGTGGCGAATGCTCTTAACATTATCTGCGTGGCAGGAATTCATCTCCCTTTGTTTTGAGTAATCGTCTTTTATCTAAAAGGCATTTCCGAATCTTAAAGTGATTGCCAGGAATGTCTAAATTCCTCTGGCAGGAATTGCACAAATGTGCAGAAATCTTGGCAACTTTTCTCATCCTAGCAAGTCTCTTATTTTGCTGCTTTGTTTAGTAGTTCCGAAATAAGCATGCATATGAATTCCAATGCATTTGGAGTCAAAGGCACCCACAGGACATTAATTTGGATGGGGCTATATTTTTATTGTTAGCTCTTTATTTAGAGGGTGATTACAATATCTAAACATTTGGAGTGTTAATCACAGACTTGTGTGTGTTTTAGAGAGTGTTAATTAGGGACTAGTTTTAGAGTGTTAATCAGAGACCACCTTTAGTGAGTGATGACCAGAGACTAGTTTTAGTGAGTGATGACCAGAGACTAGTTTTAGTGAGTGATGACCAGAGACTAGTTTTAGTGTTCATTTGAGGCTAGTATTGATGTGTTTCCTAGAGATCAATTTTATAGTATGCTACCTAGAGACTAGTTTTGGAGTGTGTTAACTAGAGATTAGTTTTGGAATATGTTACTTAAAGACTAGTTTGGGAGGGTATTCCAGAGAGACTAGTTATTGTTTTACCAAGAAGCTAGTTCTAGAGTGTGTTACTTTAGAGACTAATTTTAGAGTGACGTTCATATTATAATATGCTAAAGGTACTCATTTATGCATGGAAACTAAATTTGTGAAACTTTTATTTTTGGACGAATTAATAGCAAATATAATTGATTCCTAATGGTAAAAAAACATTTAAATATGGTATTAAAATATTCGGAATTGCATTTCGTGATAAATATTTTATAATCTAAAATAAAAACAACCTCAATTACAGAAAACTAATTTTGTCTTCTAAAAACAAAAATGTGGATCTCGAAATATTATAAATTGGTTAAGGCGTTATAGCGCAAAGGTCAAATATGGTCAAGTAGCTCCAAAATAAAGTAAATAGATATACACACAAGACAAGCTTTATTGCCACAGAAGAGAGTAATACTTCTTGCTACATGAATCGAACGTTCTCTACTTACACTTACTGGCTGTTAGCGTTGTGGGCAAACTCAGTGAGCCACGAAGAATTAAAGAATTACGGATCAAAGAAATCAGGCTCTCTCGGGGCACACTTTAGGTGTGTACGGGTATCACAACCCCGAGGTACCCGAGTGATCTGTTCTCCTTTCTGTCTTACTTTCGCCTCTACCCGTATGCTTTTCGTGTTTTCGTCCCTCGTTGTTACCTTGTGTTTGGCGCAGCTTGGTCAAATATGTTAGCCTAGTTGAGGTCAATTTGCAGAGTAAGCAAAGAAAAAATACGTATTTAAAATATATATTTAATAAATTTGCTAAATTTTCTTTACTTCCAACTTTGATTTTAACATAGAATTCACAGATTTTATACAATCATCACTTTTTCCAAATAATACAATGTCATCTACATAAACCAACAATATAACATTTTTATATCTATATACACAATTACAATACTTAAAGTTTAAGAAACCAAATGATTTTAATATTGAATCCAATTCATTGTTCCACATTTTACCACTTTGACGTAAACCATATAAAGATTTTTGTAACATACAAACTTTGTTTTCATTACCTTTTTCTATGTACCCTGGCGGTTGACGCATCAATATTTTCTCTTCTAACTCACCATACAAGTATGCAGATTTTAAATCTAATTGAATATGTTTAAATCCTAACCATGAAACTAAAACTATGAAAAACTGTTTAATAATTGAAAAGTTTACAACAGGTGAAAACATATTGGAATAATCGAGTCCGAATCTCTGTTTAAATCCCTGTGCTACAAGTCTAGCTTTAAATTTTTAAATTCTATTATCAGCATCACTTTTGACTGAATAAACCCACCTGCAACCTATGATATTAGAATTTGGTGGCGGATCTACTAATTTCCAAACTTTACGTTGTCGTATTACTTTTAACTCTTCGTTCATAGCATCTCGCCAATCTTCTTTTTCAGGTAGTTTTTGAGATTCAGCATACGTTTTAGGAATTTCGATATTGTATACTTCTTCCTGAAAAATATCAATAAAACTTGAGTACTCGGATTCCTCTAGCATTGAATCGCTAGATTCTTCATAAGATTGATTATCTCCAAGTTTGTTTTGCTCATTTTTAGTAGTAGGTTTAAAATTAAAAAGGTCCGGTTTAAAATCCAAGTTTTGTTTTTCACAATATTTCTTTACGTCATTTAGTGATCTCATTCGCGTTTTTTTGGATGGAGGGTAATAATACACATCAACGCGAGAACTTTTGTTACGCGGTTTTTCGAGTCTAGTCCACTTGTCAATTTCTATATTTTTAAGTTTTGATTTTTCTTCGATTGTAGTTTGCACAGTATCAAAATTTACAAATTGTTCTTCCTCAAAATCATTATAGTTGAATACATGAACGCATTCTTTTGATTTTTGCCCAAATAGTGTTAAAACTCCGTTTTTAGTTTCGTCTATTTTTACGTTAATTGTTTCAGCCAAGCTTCGAGTTTTTGGCATCCACACACGATATCCTTTAGTTTTCATAGCATAACCAACTAAGATACCTATATCCGCTTTACTTTGCAATTTATTTCTTTTTACGTGTGGTTTGTGAACATAGGCATTTTCGAATATTTGGATCAGTTGCATAACAGATGGTTTTCTGCCGGTCCAAATTTCATAGGGTGTTTTTCCTTTGTTTAATTTATGTTCGCATCGGTTTCTAATGTACACAAATGTTAATAAGGCTTCAGCCCAAAATCTAAATTGAAGACCACTGTCTTGTAACATTGCACGAACACCGTCAATTATAGTCCTGTTAAATCTTTCTGCTACCCCGTTTTGTTCAGGTGTATATATAGACGTACGTTCCATTTTAATACCAAGTTCTGTGAGAAATGTTTCAAACTCTTTGTTGCAAAATTCAAGTCCATTATCTGATTTCACACATTTTAATTTTTTGTTTAATTCCCTTTCTTTTGACATCAGATAGTTTTTAAAACATGTAAACACTTCCGATTTCTTTTTAATTACATAAACAGTTGCAAATCTTGAATAATCATCAATTATAGATAGAAAATAAGAATTACCACCTAAAGATTCTATTGGGGCTGGTCCCCAGATATCCATATGTACTCTATCTAAAACATTCTTACAAAGTTTTTGTGTAACAGGTTTAAAACTCGATCTTACACTTTTTGAAATATTACATATTATACAAGGATCCATTTTACCTTTAATGTTATCAATACCGTTAACACAATTTGATCTACTCATATTATACAATAAATCTGTATTTACGTGTCCAAATCTTCCATGCACTAAATTAATATTTAAACTATTATGAATACCTTATTATATTATACGATTCATAACGATTCTCAGGCAAACCATAAATTATATAAAAATTATCCTTTCTTGGTATAGTTAAATAATACTCATCATTTTTCGTATGCAAAATCATTTTATCAATTGACCAATTTACTTTATATTTAGCTATATCCATCTTAGCACCACTTAAAAGATTACGACGCATATTAGGGGCATACAAAACATTTTTTAACAAAATTTTTACAAAATTATCATTATCAATTGCATAAAATGTGATATCACCTACTCCAAGTATTTTCGATGTGCAGTTTTTATCACCGATCAGAGCATCTGTCGTATGCAAGGTTTTGAAGTTTCGAAACCAGCTCTTCTCGTTACAGAAATGCGATGTTGCGGCGGAGTCCACCAACCATTTCCCCAAACCTGACATCGAGATTTCTACTTTCCGGTTCTCAACATTCATTGCTACGGCTGCATAGGAATTTTGTGGATCTTCGGAATACATGTTTTGGATTCCCGAGAATGGTCCAGAACGGTTCCACTGCGGCGATTATATGGCTCTTTTACTTGACACTGATTTCGAGTCTTCGTTGTATATGCACTGGATATTAACTCGAGTCCCTTGTCCTTCCTTTTCTGTCAGATTCTCCCAGATTCACTTATCAGTTGACTTTCGATGTAATTGAAGTTAAACTGCTTGTCGTCTAAGCGGTATAACAACTGTACTAAGTTGTCATAATCAGCAGGTAACTTGCGTATCAGTTGAAAACACACCAAGTATTCCGGCATTTCAAATCCAGCTTCTTGGATAAGCAACTTTTTCTCCTGTATTCTTTTACAGAAAATGCCAATTGTTTCTTTATCTTCTTTAAAATTCAACTCGTAGAATTCGTCTATTAAACTTGCAAGTCTTGCTCTAGATGTGGGTTCAAAATTAGTTTTCAGGATGTTCCAGGCTTCTCGTCCATCAGTAGTGTGCGATATTAACGTGAGAAACTGCCGATCGACACCTTGGTAAATGGTTGTATACGATCGTTCTTTCTTTCGTCGGAAAGCTTGTTTCTCTGTTTCACTTGCACTATCCAACAGTTGGGTAGTTTCTCCAGAAACATAGTCCCAAAACCCTCGGTCGATCAAGAGAACCTTCATATCCACTTTCCAGCTTCTGTAATTGAAGGCGTCCAACTTTGGAAAAGCAAACAGCTGGGTTTCCGGCTTCTCAGTCATTTCCAAACTTCAAAAACAGGTGCGGCCCCAGAACAGCAAGCTTGTTCAGACGTTGAAACTTTAGTTACGTACTTCTTCCTTTTCGGGTTTCTAAGCGATGGCCCATAACCATGTTGGCCTAGTTGAGGTCAATTTGCAGAGTAAGCAAAGAAAAAATACGTATTTAAAATATATCATTTATTAAAACCTTTAGCTACTCGATAAAGAGAACATAATATAAATTATACACAGTGAGTCTCAGCTGAACAACATAGCTCACTCACACCTAGGCTCTCATAAGAGACTAAATAAGAATATGATCTTATATAGGGTATGCTATTTGCATACTGTGACGTCACACGCTTCGACAATCTTCTTATTCCCGAAGTCAAACAAAATATGGCCTTTGCGCCATAAAACACAAACCCAACTAACAACCGAACATTTTTTTCCCATAGGGGTCGCGACCCCAGGATGCTCAAGCGATCTTTCTACTTCTCTTTATCTTTTCTTTTAACTATTACTAGACGTTGCCTGTCTTGTGTTTGGCGTAGCTTGGCCAAGTATGCCCCTTGCGCCCTAAAACTCAAAACCAACAAAAAAAATTAGTTTATTAACCTTGTTTTTTAAAAATTCGATAGTGATGCTCAGTCTATTGAGTTTTGAAGTGTCGAACCTTTTGTGCAAAGCGATCGGTACTTTTCTCTGTATTGATATACGATACTTGCTGGAAGTCGAGTCTCTTTTCGCTTACCGTTGACCGTGTGTAGACTGAATAACAAAAGATCCAGAGAAAGCACAGAATGCAAAAAGAACGTGAAACGAGTATTGAATTACCTATCACTACGCTCACCTCGGTTTACTTAGTATTTCATTCGGGGCAAAGAGCATTTTTCTTTTGCCTTTTTTCGATTATTTCTTTTTAATTTCCATGGAAAGGCCCAGTTTCTTTTGTGCTCTTTGAGGAAGTTATAAATTTTGCCGCCGGATTTTAGCAGGCATTTAATTACGGAGAAAAAAAGAAGAAAAATCACTGGGGTATTTCTTTAGGCGCGTATCGCTTTAGAACATAGCTTTTTCTGTCTGCCAGACAAGCCAGAAGAGCATTGTTTTGAAAGAAAGGCGAAGGTTTGCTACCGGTATCACTCTGATGGTCTTTGACACTACCGTGTCCGAAAAGAGTGAATCCATTTCCCACGAACGTTGCATTTCATTGTTTAGTTAGAGGTGATTATCCATTCTTAGAAAGGCTTCTTTTTGCATGGAGTGGACCCCTGGGTTTTTGCCAATAAATGAATTACGTGCCACTTTATGATAATATACCAGAAACGAGCCTGGAATATTTTTTGCGTTAATTTTCCCCATTGATTAACGATCTACTGTCCGGAAGACCGCACATTCCTTGTCTTGACTACGATATTTTATATTTACCTATGGTATCACATTCAGGTGGTTGCAGAAACCATGGCTGCCTTTTTTCTTGAGAGGAGTTTCATTATTTCCTTAGCCCTTGTGTAGCTACAAACCAAGACCAAACCGAATTCTTATGTTAAACTACAGCATTGTCTCAAATTCTGTCCAAGAGTGATGCTTGTGATCCTGAAGTTGCTTTTACGTTAATTATCCACATTGATTGACAATCTACCGTGTGGAAGACCAAAGATTCCGTGTCTTTTTTAACTGAAATACTTAATATTTTCCGTTGGTATCACATTCAAGCAGCAGCAAAATCGTAGTCTTTGATACCGTGGCTGCCTTTTTTTTCTTGAGGAGTTTTTTCATTATTTTCAATGCCCTTGTGTAGTTACAAAGACCAAATTGAATCCCTATTCTAAACTGCATGATTGTTCCAAGTGCTGTCCAAGAGTGATAGGTTTGCGAGCCTGGAATTACCTTTACGTTTATGACCTGCATTAATTGACAATCTACTGTATGGGATACCGATCATTCCTTGTCTTCACTGATATTTTTTTATTTTAATTTGGTAAGCAATATAACATTAAAAAAAACCAGTCTTATAGACAAATTAGTCTTTATACCTCCGTTTCCTGCTTGCTTTTTCCCCTTGAATTATTTTTTATCTTCGAATTTGCCTCCGTGTAGCAAAAAGTGACCATCGAGCGACAAATGAAACCCCCCCCCCTAAACCAAATTCCTATGCTGAACTGCAGCATTGTCCAAAAGTGTTTCTTCTTTATTGTGAGATTTGCGACCTGCTGTACCTCTAAACATGATAGTCCTCGTGTAGTAAATAGATTTCGAAATTAATGTATCTAAAATAATTCCGCCTGGTCAAATATATAGCCCTTGGGCAATTACACTCAACCAACTGAATTATTCCAGTAGAGACGAGAATTTAGTTATGTTTAATGGTTATATTTTGTATATACTGTCATGGATAAGATCAGAAACATGATGTGAATGTGTATAATTAACCTTTCTTTGAATCATGTTACTAAATTTCTGTATAATGCTTTTATCGCAATGTATGGTCTATAAGATTACATTGAATGATAGAATGTTAGTCAGATAAACTAGTCGACACAACAGTGAATTTCATTCATGATTTAGTCCCTCAGGGTCACATCTTTGTGTGTGTGTGCGGGCATCACAAACCAAGGAACCCGTGTGATCTGCCCTATCTTCTGTTTTTGATTTCGTCTTGTCATCTGACCGTGCGTTCAAAATTACGTGGGGTTATTGGATGGGGGGATTGATCCCGGACCTTCGCCAAAAGCCCGTTTTTTGCTCTAGTGCGACGTTAATTATTATTACCATTACCGATACTGATGGCTCAGTGGGTTTGCCCAATGTGCTATCAACCTGCGAGTTGGTGGCAGCGCATATTCTGTAATTTACCCTGGCTGTATTTCTCTCTTGTTTGTGTATGTCTATTGTTTGACGTTGTGTATTGTGTTTAACGCACGAAGGCCAAATATAGCTTTTGCGCCATAAAACCCAACCAAACCTGACGCTCTGTTTTATGTGACAGTGCAATATTCAATGACCCTTCGATATCACATTTTTTGGGGACAAGAAAAAACTGCGATAAATCGAGGACCGAGGAAAAACGTGCTTGTCTGTCTCCAAGTATGCATTAAATTATGGTTTATTATTCTTATTTATTCTTATGTTTTATGGGCGCAAGGGCCATATTCGGCCAATCTGCGCCAAACACAAGACAGACAACATATAATAATAGACACACTCACAAAGTTTTACTGACACAGAAGAGAGAAATACACCCAAGGAAGAATAGGTTGGTTGGTTTTGGGTTTTACGGAGGAAGGGCCATATTTGGCCAAGATGCGCCAAACTCAAGACACAACGTCAAGCAATAAAAATAGAAGAAATGAAAGCAATGGAGTTCTTAAAGCTGCTCTTCCGAATTGCATTACATACTCTTTTGCTTAATATGGTTATTAAATTGGTGATCAAAACTTAGTATTTCATTAGGTGAGGCTTAGATTTTGTTTTCAGATTATGGTATTCGAATATCAGCCAACTCCACATTTTTAGAAGTGAACGAGTTCATCGTAAATATTTTTATATGTTTAAACAAACTTGTGTCAAACATAATCCCTTTGTCTATTGAGGAGTAAATGGAAATAAAATTATCCGAAAAAGAGACCACTCAATTTCACCATATTAAAAAAAAAAAAATTGCCGTTGCCGCCGCGGTCGTAGGATTGAAAACTCGCTTTTTTTGTTCGATTCTTAGATTGTTTCCCGAGAAAGTATGTATAAGCGATGCCCTCGCTGTGACGGACCGGAAAGTCAAATCCGGAAAATATGAATTATTAAGATAGTTGCGCTGTCGCACATAGGAGATTGACTCTGCGAAAGGAGTGTTGTTGCAAACCATATGGGATTGGCGAATGGAAGCGAGACGGGAACGAGCTGCGTAAATCAAGCTTCCCCCAAAGAAATGTTTTGATTTTGTGATCCAATCTTATCTGTTATGCTCGTAATTTTTTTTATGTGTGTATAATTGGAATGATGATTGATTTATAAAAAAAGAGTTCAACTTATATATACAGGGTTATTCAAAATGAATCATCCGATTTCAAAATGCTATATTTTCATTTAAAAACTACATAGAATGATAAGTAATACATGAATACAAAGAAAAAATATGGAAGTTTTTTTTACAAGTGTTCAATATAACTTCTTTGAGTTACACGTATAATGTCAAGACGGTACGTAAATTCCTGTCAAACACATTGTAAAGTGTCAGTGGCAATTGATGTACAGCAGCAGAAATCCATTGTTTAACTATACATAAATTTGTGGGTAATAGTGGCACATACACTTTATCTTTTACTAACCCCCAAAGGAAGAAATTGCTTGGGATCATACCAGGTGACCTAGGTGGCCATCAAGTCATCTGGTCCCCTTCGACCGATCCAACTGCGAGGTAGCTCCATGTTAAGGAAACGACAAACCTCTGTAACCCAGTGGTGTGATGCCCCATCTTGTTGGAAAACGAAGTTGGAGAGATCTTCGTTTATCTGGGGGAAGAGTCAGATTAGAAACATATCCAAACCACATACGCCATTATCACTTCTGCCGCTGAAAATTTTCTAAAACAGCTTTCGTGAAATAGTTTCACGAAGAACACACGAGCGTCATCTATTCTTCACAATATAATACTTCCATATTTTTCCTCTGTATTCATGTATTACTTATCATTCTGTGTCGTTTATATTTGAAAATATCGAATTTTGAAATAGGATGATTCATTTTGAATAACCCTTTACTGTTTGATTTGTAAATGATTATTCGATATATGAAACATGTCAACGGGGCTTTATGAGAACTTCGTAATTTGAATTAGACCAATTTTTACTTCGAAACATTTGTGACTACATACTATGGATGCGACATCGACAGAAAAACATCGATGTTCAAAATTAAAACATCGATGTTTTTAAACATCAGTGTATTTTCACTTTAAAACTTAACTCCCCCCCCCTCATTTCTTAAAACTGCTTTAACAAAATTAATGTTCGCCGAGGGGGGGGGGAGATTTAATTTGTCCTTTGCCGTGTTTATTCATTTTTCGTAAGACTTTCCTTAACTGTCAAAACAAAGTCAAAAAAATTAATAACAAGAATTAACAAATCTTTTATATTCAAATTGAATAATGCAAAAAAAAATAATATTTACAACAATTTGACATAGGTACTACTAACTACAAGTATAATTAGGTAGGTACATAACAATACTTATTGTTAGTTATTATTAATTACTTATCACCTTATGAGGGGGAGGACACAACAAAATTATTTTTATTTACTGTAAATAAAAAATATTTGGCCTATAATTATTATAGGCCCCATTATTTGTTATTCACAGTTTGAAAATATCGACATCGATGTCGTATCCTTACTTTTCAGACCCTTCACCCTTGGTATTGGCCACTTTGGTCTAAAAGTATGTTCAATTTACTGATTATGCTACTTGGTTATTTTTTTAAAATTTTTATGATAGTACTTTTTTCATTTAAAAATAATCGGATCTTTCCCTCAAGGGACTGATCCCGGACCGTCGTCAATAGCCCGTTGTGTTGCTCTAATACGACGTTAACAAAAATTACCATTACCATCATTTAAAAATAAAACATCGACAACGCAAAAACATCGATAAGTGTAAATATTGCTGTTTAAAAAAACATCGGCTCCAATACATCGATGTTTTGAAAACATCGATATCGATGTCGCATCCATACTACAAACTACCATTTGGCAATAGTCCAGGACTGCCATTAGGGACTAATTGCTACCATTTTTCAACCCTTGTATATGTATACTTTCAGTCAAAGTCGTCTCAAAAGCTACTAATTGAAAAGTTTGGTAACTTTTGAAAATTTAACTAATGTCAACGAAAATTTAGTTTCTTTGTAACGAAAACGAACGGGAAAAATATTTTTTGGATTTGGCGCCAAGCTGTGATCATGAAAGAAATCCATCGAAATCCGGTTGCGTATTTTTTTGTCATAAAAACCTTATTAAACCTTTTCTCTATAGATATAACAAGCGTAATTCTTTCTTAGCGCGATTTTTATAACTTTCACGGTACAACTTCTGTTCTGGCCGTTGTCTAAATTCTTTCTTGTCGCGATCATGGTACAACTGCTGTACTGGCCGTAGTCCAAATGTTAAGAAAATATTTAGTTTTTATTTTTAAAATTTATATTTGGCGAATTGTTTAATATCTGTTTCATATTTATTTTGCAGATTTGTGTTTTAGCTTATTCGTTTTCTATCTGAGCAACTAAAATTGCTGCTAAAATAGGGTTTAAGAGGAGACTTGCAATTAAAAAAAAATATGTTTCTAATGCTACGATTTTACCAGTTTAGCTGAGAAAGGCGTTTAGTACAGCGATGGTTGATTTTAATTTAGAAAGGTTCATATCTCTATGTGTTACATGGCCACTGTGGCTCAGTGGGTATGATCATTGCGCTAATAACCTACAAGTTGTAGTTCCAGGTTGTTATAATTTAGCCTGTTGTAAAATAGCTTACTACGCATTCAATAAAGGCCAAGTAAAGCAGATTTCCAAAAACAAACCAATGTATTTAAAGTATTTCCTTCTACACCAATCCCTTGCATTCGAGTCTTGTACAGCAGTTGATGTTGCCAATCTAAAATAGGATAATTTCACTACTCAAACGTTGTTAAATCACCGTAAAAACATACCACATAAACTACTGAAAATAAAGAAATGTTATTCGTCTGATTTATTATGCATAAAATAATATCTCCTCATTTCAACCTGTCCTTTGGTTATACGTAGCACGTACTGTCGGGTTATGATTTCTGACCACGTACGTATTAAACTTATCTGACGGCACATCTGTGTTTTGCGCCATCACATTAATCATGCTTTACGTTGGTGATATAAAAGGGTAAAATGAACTTAATCCCAGACGCGTTTTGCTTTCTTTGGTTGATTCTGTATTGTCTGGGAACTGGAAGTTTGAGCTTGTATCGTACATACTCACTTTATCGTTGGTGACTATCTATCTGACTGGACTAGAGCCGCCCTCTGATAAATCGACTTGTATCTGGAGGCGTAGTTGTGGCTGGAGAATAATCCATTGGGACTGAGTTAGTGCTGGTTCCACAAATGAAGAGGCAGAATAATTCCATAAAAATAGCTAATTTAATACTGCAATATACAAATGGTAACATCATTATGTGTGGAAAAGTTCGTTGTTCAGTGTAGGGTGTTTAGGATGGCTCTTAGCTCTTTATTATTGGGTTAATGCAAAAGTTCGTTTCGTTGTTTTGACAAAAAATTGAAGAAATATATTTTAGTGACTAAAAATTACATTTAATTAATATAGTATGTGCCGTTCTGTTCGATGACTTTTCTCCATCTCTCCTGTAGCTGCATATAAACCGGCGCTCACAGAATTTCTGAGGTTTCTGGCTAAAGAACTGATCCCGGTGACGAAACTTTATGAACCACTTGCGGAACGTGGAATCGTCAATGGCACCTACACCATACACAGCACATTTTCTTTTGCGTCTGCGAAGTATTCTGTCCTTTTCGAAAATAAAAAAAGCATATCGAAAATGCTCTATTTTCTGCCATTTTTAAAGCTTAGAAAAATTTAAAAAACACAATCAACCAACACAATTTTTCCCAAGTACTCGCTGAAATTCCTTCTTTACAAAAAAACATCAATACTTTACACATGTGAATGTGAAGAAGATAACACTTTGGTTTTACGATGCAATTGCATGTAGCGGTAGAAACAGGATGAACTTTTTAATTCAACCCAATAGAATGGGCTCATGAAGTAATGAATAGTTAAAAATGAAATCGCTTGGGAGATAAGGGGGATTAAAAGGAAGACTATTGAACTAAGTGATCTATTAAAAGAAAATTCATTGACAGAAAGTCAGCGTGTTTACGAAGTAGTAAGTTGATCCTGCACCGGCAATGCTACACCAAGGATGTGTGTATATTCTTTATACAAACCGACACCGTTTGACCAATCCACACCAAATCTGGTACACTTATACTTTAAAACACTGCGGAAAACATATGCCATTTCTTTCCTGTCTTCAGACCAATCTGTAGCCGTGAAAACTAGCACTCAGGTAGTCCTAAAAGTGCCCTTCGAAGCCCCAATTTTAAAATCTAAAGTTTGTTTTTCTGCAATAGATGGACAAGAATAAGGAAACACGTTCTACAGGATTTGTGTAAGAGTTAACACAGGGGAATGTCTCGGTCATATTTTAGCCGTGTTATTCAGCTAGTTTCATATATATATATATATATATATATATATATATATATATATATATATTCCTAAGCGACCAACCGGTATAGTGGTTAAGGTGTTAGCCTCTAGATCGGAAGGTTCCTGGTTCGAATCCAGGTCCGGGCATGGATGTTTGTAAACGTATGGTGTAGAGGCGGCTGGTGCACCTTAAATCTGTCGTGGCCGAAAGTCCTCACGTTGGATTGACGTGGAAGTTTGGAGAGTGGGGTGCCAGCTCAGGTGTTGCTTCGTCATCTAACCGTGGTTCAAAATTACGAGGTGTTGTCCTCGGATCTTTCCCTTAAGGGACTGATCCCGGACCGTCGTCAATAGCCCGTTGTGTTGCTCTAGTACGACGTTAACTAAAATTACCATTACCGAATAAAATCTGAAATGAATTCAGACTCCGTTGGATACTTCTTTCCTATTAATTCCTAAGCGACCAACCGGTCTGGTGGTTAAGGTGTTAGCCTCTAGATCTGAAGGTTCCTAGTTCGAATCCGGGTCAGTGCATAGATGTTTGTAGGCGTTTGGTGTAGAGGCGGCTGGTGCACCTTAAATCTGTCGCGGCCGAAAGTCCTCACGTTGGGTTAGTGTGGAAGTTTGGAGAGTGGGGTGCCAGCTCAAGTGTTGCTTCGTCATCTGACCGTGGTTCAAAATCACGTGGTGTTGTCCTCGGATCTTTCCCTTAGGGGTTTGATACCGGACCGTCGTCAATAGCCCGTTTTGTTGCTCTAGTACGACGTTAATTAAAAATTGCCATTACCATTACCCAACAATTACTATACGAGTTAATTCAAATTATGTTGTGCTTTTTTGCAGTAAATGGAAACTGCGCCGTCTACAACTTGCGGATTATCAAGAACCTTATTTTTTTCTCAAGCGGCTGGTTAAGTGATCCACGGATTAAAACGATACGCTCGCTGTGATTGGCTACTACCGTCTCCTCGCGATCACGTGCTATTGTTTATATTTGTTACGACGCCCGAATATGCATTCATACTGATCAAGCACGTACTTCGCCGTAGAATTGATTCCAAATTGTGATTTTGATAGAATGTATACGTTATTTTAATTTGAGTTTGGAAAGAAAAAGGCAAATGTACTCGTATTTAATTTCAAATTGGATTTTTATGGAAACCTAAACCTAATAACACCTTGGCAAATCATTATAATCCGATTATCTTTGTACTTGTCAGTATGGGTGTGTGTTGGTGTAAAGTGAAGTAATTTGCATTGTCAATTTTTCTTTCATTCGTAATAAATCAACAAAATAATTTTTATTCCACGACGAATTTCCATCTGCCATGGTCATATTCTACCGTTCGCTCTCATTGGGTTCTACTCTGGCGAGCCAGAATATAGTTCGAACCAGAACACATCTGGGCATATCTATTTTATAGAAAATGTAATCACGTTCTTGTTCCGATCTTTTGCTTCTTTGATCGCACTCTATTCTATTCTTCGATCCCTCTTTTTTTTCTGTTCACGACATTTTTTACGTGACGTTGTGTTTCGCGCAGATTGGCCGAATATAGTCCTTGCTCCATAAAACCCCCTAACCACCAACCAGTCGACCAACCTTATGCCTAGTTTAAGTTTCAAGCTTTTAGTTAAAATTTTCCATTTAGCATTTAAAATAAAATACTATATGGACTCTAAAGCCTTTGAAGTTAATCAGCTTTATTGGTTATCTGTAACCTGGCTATTACATAGCGCTCCCAAAAGCAAAGAATTGTCAGATATAAGTATAAAGTGCTTTTATACAACTTTGTGGTGCTGAAACAATAAAAACCGCAGTCTGAAAAGTCAATATCTGAGAAATGTACCAGATAAAGTCTCTAGAAAATTGGCATTTGTTTTTTTCACTCCAGTTCATTCAGAGGTCTGCAGTGGGAACAGTTTTGGAAATTACTCCGTTATCTTCCCCACTTGCCTAATTAAAGGAACTTGTTTCCTTGTCTTTCCTATCTCCCCGATGTTTTTCGTTTTGAAAATCGGCTCCGGATCTTATCTGCCTTAGCCACCTTTCTCTGCCAGAACAGTTTCGGGAGTCCCAAGTGCTGGTGACTGATTCTGCTGTTTGTCCTGCCTGCTTATCTTGTGACTTGTCACGAATAATTACCACGGTGCGGAAACAATGCTTGTTCAACCAATGCTGTGAAAAGGATACTAATTCCTATCGTATCATACTATACTTAGTGCTCATCGGGACTCCGTTTTTTGTGGAATCACTCACCATCTCTGACTTGATGTTTTTCGAAACAGTGAGGTGTTGTCGCCGTGGATTCTTTTGATAGAAAATGACGTTTCGTCTTCGTGATTACGCCATGATGAAAGCTTAAGCACTCGTTGAAATATGGCGCTCTTCCTCTATTTTCTAATGGGAAATATTTTGTCAAAAAGCAGTGTATCATCGTTTGATTATTCGAGTGAAAATGTATCTTCATCTTTCGGACGTTTGTTGTGGTAGGTCATACCGAAACCTTTGACTCTCTTAAAAATAAATATTTTGTTAAGGTGCGTAATCATTTATTCATTTGGAACAAAACAGTCCCGTCTTTCCGGTATACTTTTTTAACCTTTCATATTTTTTTTCAATATTTTTGTCAAAATGCAATGCATCATTCTTTATTTCGACGAAAATGTATTAATCTTTCTCACGTTTGTTGTGATACGCCATTCCGAAACCTTCGACACTCCTTAAAATAAGTATTTTATTAGAGTGCATCATCATTTATTCATTTGGAAGAAAATATAGTTCCGTCTTTCGGGCTTTTATATTACTCTACGCTACATGGGATACTTCAAACACATGTAACGGTTTCGTACTTTCCTCGTCCATCTTTTCTAACAAGAAAAATATTTTGTCAAAATGCAGTGCGTCACCGTATATTTAATCGATCGAAAATGCATATTCGTGTTTTGGACGATTGTTGTGGTACGCCATACCGAAACCTTCGATACTCTTTAAAATAAATATTTTTTTAAGAGGGCGTCATCATTTCTTTATTTGGAAAGAAACAGTTCCGTCTTTAAGGTGTTTATTGCTCTAATCTACATTGAAACCTGAAACACACACTTCCTAATTTTTGTGTCATGTGTTTGGCGCAGCTTATCTTCTTATCCTCTTTTGGATCTTGCGCCATAAAACCCAAATCAATCAATCAACACCCAAGAAATTTATTCCATGCTTTCATCTTCAATTTTTTTCTAAAAAGAAGTATTTTGTCAAAATGGAATGAGTTATCCTTTATTTTGGGGGAAATGTATCTTCGTTTTTTGGAAGTTTGTTGTGGTACACCTTCGGTACACCACACCACCTTGGACACTCCTTAAAATTATTTGTTAGTGCGCGTCATTATTTATTCATTCAGAAGAAAACATGTTTTGTCTTTTCGTGCGTTTATTGTACTACGCTTCACTGAAACTTGAAACATATGACACTAACTCGTGCTTTCCTCTTCAATATTTTCCAACACAATATTTTGTCAAAATGTAGTGCGTCATCGTTTTTTTTTATTCTTGCGAAAATGTATCTTTGTCTTCGCTGTGATAAGCCATACCGAAACCTTCAACACTCTTTAATATAAATATTTTGTAGAATGCGACACATCATTTTTTTTATCCATTTGGAAGAAAATGTAATTTCCTCTTTCGGAGGTTTATTGTTTTGCTACACTAAACCTGAAATGCATTAAACTATTTCATGCTGTTCTCTTCAATATTTTCTAACAAGAAATCTTTTGTCGAAATACAGTGCGTCATCATTTATTCATTTGTGGGGAAATGTAATTCCGTCTTTCGCGTGTTTATGTTACTGTGTCCACACTGGAACCTTCAACACTAAAATATCTTGCTTTGGATCAATATTTTCCATCACGAGACCCTCCCCCCATTTTATAAAATGCAGTGCGCTGTTCTTTATTTAGACGAAAGTGTACCCTCGTCTTTCGAATGTTTGTTGTGGTACGCCATACCAAAACCTTCAACACTCTTTAAAACAAGCATTTTTTAGAGGTCATCACATTGTCATTCGCTTTGAAGAGAATGATGTTTCGTCTTTAGGACGTTTATTCTGCTGTTACCTGACAATATTTTGTTTATATGGACGAAATTCTTTATACTTGATTGTGAACGAAGTATTAATGCCTTTTGAGAGACTAGTCTCAAGTCATGGTTAAGATGTATGCTATAAATAATACACACATTTCTTTGTATTTTTGGACTTGTGTGTCCGTTCCTAGTTAAGGTTTCGGGTCGTCGTGGCTCAGTGTGTTTGCCCACTGATCAACCTACGAGTTTTGGGCGGCACAGGTTCGATTCCTCCTTCCTCCCCATCTTTAGGTGTGCACGGGCTTCACGAACCCGAGATATCCTAGGTGGTCTATTGTTTTCCCATGGGGTTTTCTGCTTCTAGGAAAATGGGGATCGTGTACCCGGATGCCCAAGCGATCTTTCTCAACTTTCTCCTCTCAATTCTTTCTTTTCACAATTACTTGGCATTGCTTGCCTTGTGTTTGGCACAGATTGGTCAAATATGGCCCTTTGCGCCATAAAACCCAAAACAAACACTACCGATTCCTCCCTAGGTGTATTTTCTCTCTTCTGTGTTTGTAAAACTTTTTGTTTGTCTCTTGGAGGAGGAAGTATGACAGCTTCTTGTGTTGTACACACAATATCATGGATTAGCCTTTCGAAATCCTCAGTTAGAGTCCGAAAGTTCAATTTCAGAGAGTGCATGAATCTGACTAGAAAATGGAGATAATACCGGCTTATGACCTCGGATTCCATTGGGAGACAGGGGACACTTTGAGTGGGTTCATTTACAGGTTCCATCTTTCTCCTCCGTAGTGCCAACTAGGGACAAGACAGTGTTGGGCGTATCAAGCATTTAGCTATGTCCACACTCATGCGTTTTTGCTTGCGCTAAGCGCATGCCTCTCCTCATGCCTCATCGCATTCCTCTCCGCATGCGTTAAGGCATGCCCGAGATGAATCAGAAGTAGCAGTATTTCATAGCACACAGCGTAGCGCAAGAAGTTCCACCAGCCTTGGATTTCTGTGCATTTTAACTTTCAATTTGTAGTGTTTTGGTGAACCGAAGTTTTTTTAGTGTTATCATGAATAACGAACAAACTCTTGAATTTATAGAAACACAAATTGTGTTAGTCAAACTTTAGCCTTTAACTTTATTATGATTGCATTTAAAATATTTCTGTTCAAATTATTGTTTGTTGAAACACTACACGAGTTAATCTTTTTTTTATGTCTTTTATTTTCATAAATAAAATTAAAGAAAGAATATCAAGATAGAAAATCTGACTATGTGGTTTTGGCATTAATTTAACATATTTAATGTAAATGAATTAAAGACTGACAAATTATGCTTTTAATTATACCAGTGTAATATTAACATTGTATTGGATCCAATAAATCTTTCTTAGTTATGTTGCAGGTTCTAAAGATGTATAAGGATGAATATGAAACAAATTTATTTTTAAGCTGTCAAGAAGAAATATGATAAATGTACTTCATTTAAACACTTATTTATCCTTTATATAAAAACTTATCCTTTATATATAAAACAGAATTATATATAAACTGATAGTATCTAAGTTGACAAGCATAGATTATACGGAAATATTATTATTCATATTTAGTTCAAATTTTCATAATTACTTATGTATAACGAAATGCATAAAATTAAGTTTATCTTCTGATTTCAGCAGTAAAATTTTGAAATCCAGCTAATCGGTAAGGACGATTATTTACAACTGTTTTGTAACCACTTTATACATTGCGTTTTGAATTTATTTTTAGTGGTTCCACAACTCACAAAAGGACTAAATAACCACATCTATTGGTCGAAAGAATAACAGAAATTTATTCCAATTATTAAATTTTAATAATAATAAATTTTAACGTAAACTAATAAATGCTCATTACGAGTTTTGAAGTGCTCTTTCACCCAAATTACTCGCCTTGATTTCCTACGTTTATTTACTTGCCTAACCACTAAATATACCACACTGATTCTTCCTAACAAAATAGCATCTTCTTCATCCATCTTGAAAACACAACTGAAGTGAAGCACGAGTGTGACAGGTGAAGGGCATGAAATAAGGCAAGCGATGACGCATGTTGAATTGAACGTTGAAAGACAATTTGAAAATGAAAGCGCACGAGTGTGTACATACGTACCTGTTGACATGTATCTAATTCTAGCATTCTATCTTATATGGAGTTGGTTTAATTATAGGGGGGGGGGGGGGGTAGAATCTCTTTATTTTGATTTTCTTTTACCCAATTTTCTTCTGCTCCCCGATTTGCATGACGTGATGGTGTTTGTCCATTATTTGATGTTGTATGTCTTGTGTTTTTCGCTGCATGGCCAAATACGGCCCTTGCGTCATAAAAACCCAACCAAGCTGTTAAGCCCAATACATAGCTTGTTAATCAAGTAAATCATACTGTGGAAGCACAATTAAAGAATTTGGTTATTCAGCTGAATGTTTTAAGACGACTCGTGTTACTGTATTTTTAAACAGTCTCAAATTCCAACAATGGACCAGTGCGGGAAACTAATACTTCTGTACAAATCTCAACACAATGTGCTGTTAATTTCGGCGTACAATTTTAGTAAACTTGTTTAGTTTGGACTTCTTTTCGTTTACCCATAAAATGTCGAGCGTGTAGGAACATCTTCAACTTTTATTTTGCTGTTGCGAAAATGATGAGTGAACTCACGTGTGAAGGAGAATTCTTTATGCTTATATGATGGAAAGGAAATTAGTGAGCTGCAACTTTTTAATTGCTGCTGCTCGATAGCTTCGGATGTACCTGCAGCTTTCTTTGGGACTGCCGAGAAATAAGTCGCCGAGGAATTACTTTAATTACCGATTTCTCCAACGAGCGGGAGATATTTTTGCTCGGTTTATCACGATAATGATCTTTTTCAAAAAAATATAATCGGTTTTTTGAAGTTAGTATTGCTTCTTTCCGGCTTTGGAAGTTGTTTTTACCGTTCTGTGAACTTTGAGTCCCTTTCGAGTTTTCAAGGAAGTGCTAACTTTAAAAACTTTATTTATGAGCTTTTTAAACATTGTTAGGGCCGCGGTTGCCCAGTTGGAAGAGTGATGAATTGGCAACCGGAGGATTGGAGTTCGAAACTTGGTCCAACCAAAGACTCGTGTATACGGGGCTGGTGCCCATTAAATATTCCGTGACCTCAAATGTCCTCACGTTGGCGTGGTGTGGAAATTTGGAGAGTGGGGATAGTTGCCAATAGCCCATTGTGCTGGTCTATTGTGACGCTATGTAACTACCTTTTACATTGGTGTAATATTTGGGTTAAACAATTGGATTTTGTAGTCTTTTTGCAGAAATTTGATCTTTAATTGAGTTGATTTGGTTTCAAGGAGCAAGGTATATTTGGCCAAGTTATGCCAAACATGAGATAGACAACGTCAAAGTTATGGGCTTTGAATGGTAATGGACACTGAAAATGTTACCAATGTAGAAGGGAAATACGCGCAGGGTAAGTTACAGGAATGGAACCTGCGCCGCTTATTTAAATTAAAGTATTCCAAACGCTTTTACATGAACTCTTTTCAAGTCTTAGCCGATGTGTTTGAAAGAATTCAGTCAAATTCTTTGATAGAAACCCAATTTTTCTAATAGCAAATCTAACGTGATGTCTTTTATGTTTGAATTATAGCAATTAATAACCTAACAAATTAAATTATAAAAAACATTTCACGGCTTAAAATCTGAACAACTCTGGTTCTAAATTTTTTGTGCACGGTGAATAAAATCTACAAGTCCTGACCAGCGTTTAACGTTGATCTATTGGAATTACGTTGAATATGGATATCTTTCAGGTATGTATTCGAGAGTACTCGGTGAATAATGTCTGCGAGCCCTGTCACAGCGTTTAATTTTGGTATATAGGTATTTTGTTAAATATCGGTATCTTTCAAGGGTTTATTTAAGAGTACACGTTGAAGAATGTCTACAAGCCCTGTATCCACACAGTGTTTAATATTGGTCTTGGTGTGTTGAATATGGGTATCTTTCAGGTATCCGCAAACGAGGTTGATTTGAATATGGGTATTTTTCAGGTATCCCCCATACAAGGTTGATTTGAGAATATGGGTATCTTTCAAGTATTCCCTAATAGAAAATATGGTGAAGTCTGGGGTTCTCAGTAGGTACCTTTCTGCGATTCTTTTACCACCAAGGCTCTAAGCCATAGTTTTCCGTTCTTCTGACACTGATGATTTTTTCTTGAAATTCTACCATCTAATGAAAGTTAAAAATAAGATTGACCATTCGGATGGTACGTCAGTCGGATATGGGGCTGCCGGGGCTTTCTTGATGGGTATGCCCACTGTGCTAGCAACCAGTGAGTTATAGGCGGCGCTGGTTCGATTTCTCCTTGGGTGTATTTCTCGTATGTGTCAGTAAAACTGTGTGTATGTCCATTACTTCATGTTGTCTGTCTTGTGTTTGGCGCAGCATGGCCAAAATTCCAAAACCAACCTATCACTCGGATGATGAATTTAGAATATGTCATATTTTTATGGTTATTATATATATTTTTATGGTGTTGCCATTCCAGGGAAAACAATAATAATTAAATTCCATTAAATTACTTTAAAAATGTTCTAGATTTAATTTTAAAATTCGGGCTTCGTATAAAAATTGCAAAAAATTCGGACTACCTGCGTGCCAAATCCCATTACTTGTAAGTACCGTAGATTCGTCAGGAGTGTACACATAAGCATACAAACAAACACTTCCTTTTACAATAGTAGAGATTTTTAGTGAAATATTCCTGTAAGAAATTTTATCTTTTTTAAGGAAATAATCTGCTTAATTTAAATTTTGCAACTGTACGCTAAGTATGTAAGCATGCATGATTATACATAGCTCAGAGCAGGAACGTATGAACTGACATTTTTTCGGAGACGCAAAATTCTTATTTTCATGATGACGAGAAATACATTTTAATTTGTAATCTGTTAAAAAATGTTACACTCTGGTGTTCTGCTCACACTATTAAAATAGTTATAATTTATATTTTTTACTTAAAAGCTAATAGTTATTTCTTAAACCGAGTTTTCTTTAAGCCAACGAAATATGTTTTTATTTCCTTAATATTCACGTATTTCTCACCGTAAAAACTGTTGTATTAAAATGTTAATTTATGAACTTCATAGAGGAAATAAATAAAAGGAGATGTTTTATAATGTGTTGCAAAAAAAAAAAAAAAAAATTGGTTAGAAAGTAAAAATAGAATTTTTAGATATATTTTTTTCAGTTAAAATATTTTCATAGTAAAAATAACCGGCAAATAAATCCAAACTTGTCGACTTTCCAGTAAGGGTGTCATTCAATGACGCCTTTTTTTCGTGATCTCTTCCCCCCTTTCTCTTTAATAAATCGTCAGTAATAATATACGCAGCACTCGCGATTATTTGCCGACTACGTAAAGAATGGGACATTTAAACAATTTGTTTCAAACAATAAGTTTTCAGTTTGATTTCTGCACACAACCTTCAGATTGTTCGCGAGCACATGGAACATTTTGTGCACGACCTGTCAAACCAGAGATTGATTAACCAAACCTGGCGCCGTTGTTAATCAATCATCTTGGTTATGCTCTGCTCAGTTCGGTTCGCTTCATGGTAGTTGCATGACGTCACTTGTCCTTATTGTTTCTCGCTCTTTTTTCTTCTCTATTTCAACATGCCTCTGTATTTAGTGTTGATAAGTTTCAGGGTTTTCTTAATTACTCGCAGTTATTCGCAACTTTCTGTTGGTAGGCAAACTTTTGGAAGTGAGGGAGTGCCTAATAGTTTATTTTGTGTTTGTCTGCACAAGCAACTTCTGTTGAATTTCCTGAAGGAATAATCAGGGTTGTTTAAATCGGAATTGTTGGGCGAAAAGTGCACCGCTCCAATGAACTTACGTGTAGTGTTTCCAGCCTCAACCCATTCAGTTAAAACTGATTACTTTGTTATAGCTAATTACTTTGTTAAAACGAATTATTTTCCACTGAAAAAACATTTCCGTTAAAGCGTATTGCATTTGGTTTTGATTTCGCTGATGTTGTCATTCATTTATTTTGTCATAATCGGTGATGTTTAGATGATTGACGATGAATTTTTAAAAGTATGGCAAAGATTTAATAAAACTTTTCAATTTTTATCATTTATGCAATTTTGTTTATTTCTGTTTAATTTGGTTTTGATTTCGCTGACATTGTTATTCATTTATGTTGTTTGTCGGAATCAGTGAGGTTTTGAATTCAACATTTGGTAGTCCAACATTTTAAACCATGAAGAAGGTAGTGTGATAATTTGATTGAAATTGCAAGAAGTTTTATAAAATTATGCAAATTAAAAAACAAATTCGCAATTGTTTAAAAATATTAGTTTTAATGTTAAACAAATGAGGTGAAACGAAAGCTATGTTGCTTCGAACTGCAAGAGAGACGATACTCCCAGTAGTTTTCCATGTCATTCTCCAACTATAAAATAAAGTAAAATATAAATTAAAAATTTTCACTTGTAGCACTATTTATCAAAATTTGTTAACACTTGTTTTTAACTTTAATTTCTTATTTTTAATAGAAATGTTTGTATAATGCTTTTTTTTTAGTAAATTATTTTTACGATTATTTTAACTTTTCACTTTTAAAATAATTATATTTATATACAGTTATGTGATGTAAAAAAAAAGACTAAAGTTTTAAATTTCAAATCTAGAACAAATATTTTTTAATTATAAATCTTAATTCTAATGACACTTATTCCATAATACTTACAATTCAGTTTATAGAAGAAATACAAAACAAACAGTTTTACCAAGTGTATGAATAACTGCAAATTAATTATCATGAGTATAATAATTCAATGTTTATTGATGTTAGCTCTCTATATTTTAACCAGTTTTGATACATAAATATATAGTATTCCTCTTTCTATTTATTAAATTCTATAGTATTGAAACAACAAATTCTGCATTATGAGTGACTTAATACAGAAAGAATGTTTTCGTTTTAGCAACAACACTAGTAGTTATCCACAAGATTAAAATACACAATTCTTATTTAAAAACAATTAAAAATAAAAATAAATAAAGGTATTTTAAACTTTCCGAAAAAGATCTTCACAGCAATGCAAGCAAGAAGTAGAAGACAGCTTTTTATTTTTATTTTCATCTCTTTTCATGACACTGCTTCATCTTCTACTTTTTGGTGTTTTAATCGTTTAATTATGACACAAACGGAACAATATAATATTTGTAATTCTTCTTTTAAACTATTTTCGAATCTTCCATTGCTGAATTGATCAACAATCTGTAAACATAAGACTACTAAAAAGATACCCATAGGAACAACGCTCTATGGGAAAATCGTGTACGATGACGTCACATGCAAAAAAATCTTCAGCGACTAGTTTTTCGTTCAAAGTAACGTCATAGCAATTTAAAAAAAAAACGTTTTAAATATAATTGATGTCGTCAGATTGCTGTTTAAGTGGCATTTTTCTACGTAGTTTTTGGTGCTCTTTCATTTAAAAATGAATTTGAAAATCATGCATATTGTCCATTATCGCTTCAACCCATCTGACCGTAAATATTTTGAAATAACGTGTGGATACTCAAAATCGATAACAATCACGGATAACAACATTTATAAAGGTAATTGCAAAATCATTGAAATTTTTGTGACACTATCAGGGAACGTTTTTTCGAGAATTTTGTTGCCACCCTGGACTAACAAATATTTCCTTTTATAATATTTGAGACTAGTCACTCCGTCCGACGTTGCCCGTGCCAGTTGCTTTTGAGGGATTATTGGTTTGCCTCGCAAACTAAATAAGAGTTCGTAGCCTATTGGATAACAGCGGAGTTGTCCGTGGTGAGTTGCCCGGAGTTGCTCGTAACAGATCTTTTCGTGGTAGTCACATTGCAAACCAAATGGGCGTTGCCCGTGACAGTTATTTTCGTGGAGGTCACATTGCCAGTGTGGTGGTTTGCTTCGCAAACCAAAAAATATAGAAATATTTAATTTAAAAATTATTCATTGAAAGAAAATCAATCGTATAAAGTATATATCTGATGTCAAATTTTCCGCAGATTTCAAATCCGTTGAAGTTTTTAATCTATCTTTAACGATCTCTATTTTACGAAAAAAAACTGAATAATGCCTGCCAAAAAAAAATGTTTTTTATTTTCTTTGCATTCTTTCGCTGAAATCGTAAGATGGCTGGAAATGTAATCTGTTTATTTTTGGAACACGAATGTTAGCGTGAAGTCACATTCTCTTGCGAAAATATAAAAGATATTCAATTTAAAATTTTTATTTATTTAAAGAAAATTTTCTATTTAGGTATCGATCTAATGTGATTTTTTCCGCAGATTTCAAATCCTTGAAATTTGTACCCTATCTTTAGCGGTCTAGGAGATAGAAAAAAGAACTACATAACTAAAGTTAAAACTTTCTTTTTTATCGTCTGCTAGAAAATCATTCCTCCGCGCAAAATGAAAACGGAAAAAATAAATTTAGAATCTCATATCTTTATGCTATTGCCATACCAAAGAAAACAACAATAATTGCATTTCATTAAATTCAATTTAAAAATGTTCTAGATTTAATTTTAAAATTCGCCGCGACCCTAAAATTGCTAAAAATTTGGACTACCTGTTGGCCAAAACCCATTACTGTAAGTGCCATAGATTCGTCAGGACTTTGATTGCAAGAAACAGACAAACATACAGACAAACACTTCCTTTCATAATATTTGAGACTATCTATTGGTATCAAAATTTTTGCTCTGAGTTCTTCAGTCTTCTTACTATTCTCTTTGATTCTACTTTAAGGACTTTGGTTATAAAGCTAAAATAAATATCGGGCAGCAACAATTCTGCACGAGAACTCTATAATTGAATAGAATTTAAATAAATATAAAATTTTGTGTGATTTCCGAACTGAAAGAAAACATCCAGAAGATAAATATAGCGTTTTGCAATAAAAGAATGTCCTCGACACAACCTAATAATTTATTTCGCACATTTAGGTCATGCTTGTGAATGTTTTAGGGCAACAAAACGAGGGTAGCTTGGTTTTGGAGATTTATGGCGCAAGGGCCATATTGTCCAAGCTATGCCAATGTATTGAAAGAAGAAAAATATAGCTTGGTTATCCCTTGAGCGCGACGCCCGTGTTTACTAGTCAGTAAACCCCACAGGAAAAGATCACTAGAGTACCTTGGATCCGTGAATCCCGTTCACATATTCGTGATGTGCTCTTAAATGCCATCAAAATCCGAGTCACATTTTACTGTGTTTAGACACCCTTGAAAACAAAATAAATTTAAAAGCTTGCCTTAGTAGAACATTTTAAGAACTGAAAGTATTTAAGTGTCATCGACGGCCGAATTTTCGTGACCCTGAATCTTTCCTCACTTTCATTTTTTCCGCGCTTACCCATCTGCGTTTTGCTTTTTCTTCCTCCCTCGTGACTTTGTCTGTTTTGTGTTTGGCGCAGCTTGACCAAATATGGACTTCGCGCTATAAAACCTGAAACCAATCAACCAAATTTCTGTGTGGTTGTGTGTCCAAATCGCGAAATTTTGTTTCTACTAAAAATATCTATTGATATCAAAACTAGTTCTGCAGTCTTATTTCCCCTCTGATTCTCCTTTTTAAACACTTTATAAAGTTTTGCGTTAACGTTTCTCGAGACCGTAATTTATATCTGCAAATTGATTTTCTTCCCTCCGGCTTCTATCAGCTAAATAAAAGGGAATTGTATCTCAAGAAAAATGTTGGCACTTTTCTTGGCACGATAAAGCAGCATTAGATTTGGCACTATCGAAACACGGGCAGATTATATCAGCCCCCGGGGAAATATCCCGTTTGTTCAGATCCAAGCGAAAATCGTAATTCTCTTAGAATAAACGCTGCCTGAATTCATTATCAGTTGACTTTAGAGGTGACTGCGTAATGGGGAAGGAAGGGTCAACAGTCAGTTTATGTGGCCATTCTGTAAAGTGAGGTGTGAATATCAAAATAGCTGTTTTTAACTATTTAACAGATGTGGTAAATTAAACTCTGCATTCTAAGAATTCTGATGGAGCTGCTGGTTCACCAATAGACGAAATTCATTGGATCAATATGAATATCAATCATCAATATGAATATCAAAATAGCTGTTTTTAACTATTTAGCAGATGTGGTAAATTAAACTCTACATTCTAAGAATTCTGATGGAGCTGCTGGTTCACCAATAGACGAAATTCAGTTTCTTAGTATGAATTTTGGCTGCCATAGGCGAGTTTTTTATTCTATTTTCAAACCTTGACGCCTAAGGGTATCTTTTGAAACAAGTCTCAAAAACTACCTATTATCAAAATATTTCGGACATAATAATTTTACAAGTTTTTAGAATTGCATTTTCTCAGTTGATATCTGGCAATGTTATGTGTTATTTTTCATCACATCAAACTGAATGTAAAAAGATTTGATATCTATTCTAATGACCGAAGACAAACCCATTTACATGAAGTTTCCAACAGTGGTTTCTGGAGTAAAATATGTCGGCGGCTGTCATTTGTCATAAAGGTCGTGCGTGTGGCAGGATCGAAGAAAGAACCGTACCCACCACTCATTGGATGTCTTTCAGAAACTGTTTCGTTTTGTTGGATTTTTTCTTTAGCCTCTTTTATCTAGTCTCGAGTGTACTGGTTTCTTCTTCCTTTTTTCTTGCCTCCTTTCTATACGAAAGTGCTTTCGTGCAGATCAAGATCAGGACTACGTTCCGACATCATAGAATGTGAGAAACAGTACATAGTAAAACGAAAAAAGTTTCTTTGTAATATTTATTTTTGGCCTTGCTTCTAAACTGAGTTTCTCCAAAACTTGCATTTCCAACCACAGGTATATATTTTGGTTGGAAAATTAATGATATTCTCTAAACTTGTGAATTACCGATAAAGATTGTACTACCAGGTTGCTAACGGGTACTGAAATTAGTTTACGTGGCATGTTCCACCAGACTAGATGACGAGTCTCATTAAATAAAAAATGTTATATTTTAACTAGTGTAGAATTACAAATTTTAAACTACGGAAACAAGATACACATTACAATACAGAAGAAAAACAGTTTCATGTTTTCCAGTCCCCCTTTTCGGGTATCCTGGTACTGAGACTGAGGGCTGAAGGTACCCATCTCTGAGTGGGGCCCTATATCGGTATTTACAAGTATTCCAGTACCAGTTTTTAGCTAATGTCTACATTCTCTGAGGGATAATTCAGTTTGATTTGAATTGCGCAGAATAAAACAACCCTTAATGCTGTGTTCTGGAAAAATCGCGTTTTTAAACATATGGCGCTTGGAACAGCCATGCGCCATCCTTTCCCCATTATGGCACCAGCACGCTATACCTCCTCTAACAGCACAATCTCTCAATTAAAATTTCAGTCTCCATTTGGACACGGAATTTCTTTAAAAGCAGGGACACTCAATAAGTAATTTGCTTTAATGTTTCGGTCCCGAAACTGTTTTGTTGGTACATTAAGGGGTTGTTAAATATTGAAAGCGATGTTGAATGAGGGTTGTTTTGTGCTCTTGTCCTTTGTAGGGAAAATATTCTGATGATTTTGCGTCTCTTTTTGACAAGACTGTTATATCTTGTGATTGATATCGGAATAAGAGTATAACTCAGTACAACAAGATATTTAATAAATATAAAGATACATCTCAATGGACAAGCATACTACATGATACGATCAGCGAATCAGCATTAAGACTCGGATGCAACTGATTCACTGGATGTTATAAAAGTGTTGCCGCAAATAAATCAACTGATTCACTGGATATTCACATACGTTGCCGCAAATAAATGAATTGATAATACGCATACAGCAATATAAACTCAGGATATATCAGTAATATAAACACATAATATCAGTAATATAAACACATGATATCAGTAATTAAACACGTGAAATCAGTAATATAAACACAGGAATGCATTAATATAAATAAACACTAGTGATTTACAACACTGACTTATTTTAAACCAGGAAGTTATTTATGTAAACACAGGAAAATATTAATATAAACACAAACGTTATTCGAGTGAATAGAAATTGTCGGGGCTCAGACAAAAATACAAACTTTTGTGAACTAATTATGTTATTTACATTCATTGTTGTACTATCCTGAGTACACAAAGAGTTGTACCAAATATACACGAGGAATGGTTCAGGGAACGGAAAGCTATCGATATCGTCTTGTCCGCGTCAAGAAATCAGTTACAAACCGACAAGTTGGCAACGTTCTTAGCTTTCGTAAGTACATGAAGAGTTACGCCAATTAAGGAGTACAGCCATCAACTATCACGGAGATACGCACGACACCGAACAAAAATGTTTCACAAAAGCTAAAGGCTTATTTAAGTGCCTTTGAGTATTCTCATGCTTTCGAGATTTATGCATAAAATGACATTTGTTAAGTTTTCGGTTATTTTGATGCATTTTTTATTTTGAGGCATTTTGTGTGCACGTTTTGTTGTTCATTGAAAGAGCACTTTTGGATGAATTTTCCTGAAATCTCATTTTTTATGTGTCTAGGAAAAACCTTACCCTTCGTAAAATTCTTAAATGGGCCTAGCACCTTAAAAATGACAAAAATACAGAATTTTTTTTTTGCTTAAAAAGTTGCCTTATATTGTTTAAATGGTCCTAGAAAATCGGACTGATTCTTGTATTTTTATTAAGTTTTAAGGATATTTGTGAGTACACCTATGCGATCAGTGTTTCGAAATTGAAACTAACCATATTTGTGTGTATGCAAAGCCTCGATATTTATTTTCGATTAATTAATTGAAATAGCTTAGAAGATTTAACGTTTCTTTGTAACTTTTGCTGACATCATGACTTTTTTTTATTTACATCAGTAGCGCTGTGCGAGTAAGTTAAAGCAATAATTTGAGAAAAAAGAAGTCTTTGTTTTCGTTTTCTGTTTGATATTTGTTATTCTGTTGTTTCTCTTTTTCTCGGGGTGTTTATACGTTATTATTAAATCTACCTAAATATAAACGACAGAGCTGTGAAGGCGCACGCACGCAAGAGCCAAAACATTATGGCCACCTACTCAATAACACGTTGCGCCTCCTTTGGCCTGCAAAACAGCTGCAACTCGCCTGGCCATAGATGCCCCAAGTTCTTGGTACTTGACTGGAGACAGGTTGTACCAAATGTCTAAGCAACGGTCACTCAAAGTCGAGATTCTCGGACATGGTGATGTTTGAGCTATGAGATGCCGCTCCATGACACCCCGAATGTGCTCTATCGGATTAAGATCCGGCGAGTTAGGTGGCCAGGACATTAAGTGGAATTCATCAGTATGATCCTCGAACCACTCCAACACAATCCGAGCCTTGTGACATGGGGCGTTGTCTTGCTGGAAGATTTCATTTCCAGTTGGTAAGACAGACGCCATGTAAGGGTGCAACTGATCCGCAATGATGTTCAGATACTTCGCAGCGTTCATGACCTGTTCTACCACAACTACGGGTCCCAGAGTCGCCCATGAGAACGCCCCCCCCCCCCCCAAAGAATATTACCGCCACCGCCAGCCTGTGTATGACCTTCTGTACAAGATGGGAGCATTTGTTCGCCTGACAGACGGCATACCAGGCAACTCTCTTCCACTCATCCATGGTCCAGTTTCGATGTTCCCGGGCCCACTGTAGGCGTAGTTGACGATGACGCTAGGTCACAGAGGCACACGAGTGGGACGTCTGTGTGTTCCGAAACACTTGCTCTTGGACCTTCATTGTATTGGGCTCTCAGCCGAGCCGGTGTCTTGCGCCGATTTTGCTTCACCAAGCGGGACAGTCTCCGACGTCCTTTTTCTTTGATGACGCGTGGACGACCAACACCTTGGCGTCTACTACTGGTGTCACCGTCATTTATCCACTTTGCACGAATACTAACAACGGCAGATCGTGAACAACCTACCAGTCGTGCAGTTTCGGTGCCATTCGTTCCGAGTCTTCGCGCCATTACGATCTGCCCTCTATCAAATTCGCTTAGATAAGATAGCATTTCCCATCACTCGCAAAACTAAGTGTAAGAATGAATACTTAACTTCTCCAGCATCAGTTAAACACCATTCTCACGTAATCACGTGCCCTGCACGTCATCCAGACGAGTTTATTGAATATTGTGGGGAAGGTCATAATGTTTGGGATCGTCAGTGGATATTACAAAGTTTTTTTTTTGCAATATACAACTTTGCTTTCGGACGGGGATGCCAAAACATTTAAGAATAATTATTAAATAAACCAGCGTCTTGCTTATGATGAACTTTTAGAAGGAAGTTCCAAGGTCAATGACAAATGAGTCTACCACATGATTGTGGGATTCGTCAGTCCTGTCAAATTGGCCCTTATGTTACAAAAAATGAACGCAGGTGCGCTAAGTCTGGTTTTGTTTTATGTAATTTTTGTTTGTTCTTTTATGATGTAGTTCTTGCAAAATTATGCTGCGTATTTTCTCTGTCATGTAACTGGAGTCCTTAGCTTTTACGATCTGTTTTACTAAACGAATAAATAAATAATGAAATATTATGTCTGGCGGTGCTTTTCCATACTTCAACTCCTACTGAAATCTTTCCTAATTGGAATTTTTCTTGCTGCATTAATCCTCTTTTTCACCCATTCCATATTATTGAGATTCGTTTTTTCTATAAATTGCATGTCACTTGATTTCTTTACTGTCCAATAAATTTCCATGATCCTTGTCAAACGCGTTTTCATCGATCGAGTTAAAGCTGCTCGATAAGATACAATTTTTGATTTTAAGTAAAAATCAGGTATTTTCGTCTCTGCATTATATGATTCGTTCGTTTCTTCTTCATAGTATAGGGCTGCCGAGGTTCACGGTGTTTGCCTGCTACCATAGGAACCTGCGAGGTATAGAAGAGCAGGTTCAATTTCTGTATCTTACCCTGGATGTATTTCTTCTATGTCAGTAACGCTTTTCTTGTGTCCGAATTGATGTATGATAATTGATTGATCAACGCCAATTAGATTTTAACTCCCAACGTCACCAAAACGGCTATAAACTACCTTTTAAAGTAACCCAGTGCGTCTCATGCGAGGGCATTTGATACATATTGGGCAGGAGTGCAGGTTACGGCTCCCGCAAGAAAACACTCGACCTTGGGCCAGTCGATTTTTGGTATGAAACCCTACCAAGTTTAGGATACTATACATAAAAAACCATGAATGGCTATCGGCGTGGATGGTTTTCTTCCGACGATGATACCATCATTACTGTCGGCACCGAACGATAAACTTGGAACCAGAATCCACTATGAAGACTTGTCATCTGACCGTGATTCAAAAGGACGAGGTGTTGTCCTTTGATCTTTCCGTTAAGAATTGATCCCGGAACTGTCGCCAATAGCGGACATTTGTAACCAAGTTAGAATAGTATCAGATTAGCAAACGGAAAGTTGCGAGTTTGGAATTTGGTCCAACCAAATACCCTATTGTAAGTAGGGAATGGTGTACGTTAATTTTACCCTGTTTTCAAATGTCCTCATGTTGTCATGTGGGTGTATGGAGAAGAGAATGTCAGCTCAGGTGTTGAACTTGTCACCTGGACATGGTTCATGATTGCAAGTTGATTGCTTGTATCTTACCCTTAGGAATTGTTCCCGGACCGTCGCCAATATCCCGATGTGTTGCCTCCAATGCGACGTAAATTCAGCTACTACTACCGCTCTGAAGACCCGAATTGCGGAAGCGATTTGTTTACGTTATCACCAGTCCTCGATTAAAACTAAGACTCGTTCAAAACCATGCGACTCCCTTCCTAGCTCGCGTGAGCAGGACTTTGGCCCCAGTGCCGCAGGACAAAAACAAAGGTCCGAAAAGAAGCAGTTCGACTGCATCTTGCCGTAAACGATATTGTGTTATGTGCTCCCGTATGCTGTACACAAAATACTTCAAGAATTTTTTTTTATCACATTTAGGATATCCTTCAAGTGTAAAAATTTCTACAGATTTCAAAACTGTTGAAATTTTCACTCTATCTATAACGATCGCAAAGATAGAAACTTAGACTCGACAATAAAAAAGCCCTAACACCAATCAAAACTTTTGATTTGTTTTGTTTCTCAAACAAAATAAACCACAACAGCCATCTGTTGTAGTGGCAGTGGATGATAGCAAAATGGAGTTTGTGTCGTGTAGATGGAACAGTGTGTGCAAGCTTCCATATTCTTCGTGCCACCAAAAGAATTTATCGTACGATATTTTATCGCAAGACATAAATTGATAAGTGTGCAAGTAGCTTGATAGTTAGCATTGAGACGAGAAGCCCACTTTGCAACAAAAAAAAATCACAGATTTTGTGAGAAGAAAATCCAAACTATAACTAAAATTGATGATAACCATTCTTTTTTGACTATCAGTAGTTTAAAAAATTGAGTAAAAAAATTATGAAATTTTTAAATATTTTTCAATTTTCTTTTTAATTGACAGTTTTTGTGTATGCCTTGTTTTAGGTCGTTAAAAAAAATTTTAGGTCCTTGAAACATATTTTTTTGGTTTTGAAAAGTCCTTAAAAATTCTTGAATTTTTTTAGGATAAAGGTGTGGGAACCATGATCTAAGCAAATAGGATTCCTCGATCTCGGCTTTGACATTATGACATGTACACATGTATTTAAATGGTATACCTCCATCGCGGTTTTGATTTCTGTTATTGGGACGTATATATAAACATATAAGCAAATGGGATTACTCAATTCCGGCTTTGAGTTCTGTCATGACATGTATATAACTTGGATTCCTCGATCCCGGTGTTGGCTTGATCTCAGTTACAACTCTGGGGGCAATCTACTCTTCATCTCATACTCTTCATCTTTATGTTTATCGTTGCCATTAGTTCTTACGGCTTGAAATCTCTGGCTGCAGCTCAAATCGAACAGCTGTTCTAATAAGGAACGCCGGAGATATCATTGCTTATGTGTTTAGTGTGTCAAGATCAGTCTCCTAATGGCAGACGGTAACCGATATTTTATGACTTGACATCCGCTGCTTTCTTGTTTGACAAAATCGGTAGGTAGTAAGCATCAAGTTAGAAGACGGGAGTGAAAAAAAAAATCGCCGGGAAACGAAAGAATGAGATGGCAGGCCGCCAAGGGCGGATCTATGAAAAGGAGCTTAGTTCTCAAGCGAATCCCTTTACTCCTCTGGAATCTCAACTTACTGGCAGTGTGCGCCTGTCCTCGCTTGTATTGATCATCATTAACTCGTGATAAAAAACCGGGAGTTTGTGTTTTTTTAGAGATGCCGCTGCAAGGTGCAATGTTTTGTGATTTGTAACCCACGTTTCCGGGCTAATTCGCGTGCCGTAAGCAGAACTAGACGGGGGAGATTTTAAATTTCGATTAATGTTGAACCACGCGACGATTAAAAAAGGAGCTGCTGCTGAATTATGGATCTCATTTAGTATCTTCTTGGAGGGAGTGGTATTGTTGGAGAGCAGCGAGGGTTTGTAGTGTTTGTTTTAGTCGCATCACAGTGGAGGAGGTGGTATTGGGAAGTCTGGCAAGCACGTCTTTCCTCGCGTAGTTTTGCCCGCGTGCTGTTGGTGTCTTGGAATGTTAAAGTGTGCTCTTTCGTATGGATATGCTTGTGGAATACGTGGATGCTCATTCTTTGGATGAGATGTGATTCCATTTGTGTTGTGTGCGAAGGGAGGAAAAGATGACGGGTGAATTGACCTCGGCTCAAATTCAGGAGCTGTACTTGGGTAGTCTTCTTAAGGGTCAGAAAAGGTAAGTTTGATTTGTTGCGATTTGTGTTTTGTTTAAGAGGACGCTGTTCCTTTGATACTTGAACAAATAAACCCATTTTTCAATTCCAATGAATTTAGGAAGTCTTAAAGTGTTCTGATTCTAGTAAACAACGTATTAAAAATTAGCATTGGTTCGTTCACAATTGAGATTTTTGTGACACCCTTATTTTTGTTTTAACCCTTTCATCATTAATATCAATATCACAACGTCTTTTTCTCAGAATAAGGGGTCGCATTAGCCTAATAGGAGGGTTTCGAATTCGAAACCGAATCCAACCTAAACCCGTCGTGTGCACAGGGACTGATGCACGTTAAATCCGCCGGGACCTCAAATGTCCTCACGTTAACTTGATGTAGTAGTTTGGAGAGTGGGTTACCAGTGTGCTGACCTCGTCGTTTGACCCTGATTGGTTCAAAATTGCGTGTTGTCTTCGACTCTTTCCTTCCGTTATGGTCCCGGTCCGTCACCAATAGCCCATTATGTTGTTCCAGTGCGTCGTTAAGTAATAACCATTACCATTATCGCATTAGTTCGTTTACAATTAAAATTTGTATGACTTTTTAATTTTTAAACATTTTTTAACTTAACTTTTCACTATTCATCATACTTTAACTTTTCGCACTTTTCTCAAAAAAAGAATTTTTAACACTGCGTTTAGTACAACTCTTAAACTATTTACCTTAGACACATGAAATTTGGAAGAAAGTTGAGCTGACAATGGAGGTTTTCTAAATAAAACCAAATTTTTTCGCAAATGTAAGCGTTTGATAAATGTGAATATTATGAGAGTAATTTTCAGCTTAGGTGTTGACCTTGTCATCTGACCATGGTTCAAAATTATAATGGTGCACAGAGGAAATATAAAAGTAGAGTAATGATAACCTTTTGTCATGGCCAGGATCATGTGACCTAAACTAGAAGTAACGCGACCCTCAGACTACTTTCGTCTGCCGATTGGAAATGAACATTCATAAACAGATTGGTTAATGAGGCGTAACAAGACGCCCATCCATTTATTCATCATCTGACTGGTCGCTCTATGCTGGCGATCTGTGAATTGTAAGCGGCGCAGGTTCGATTTATCCCAGTGCGTGTTTCTCTCTTTGTCAATGGAACTTTCAGTGTGTGGTTGTCCATTACTTGATGTCTGTCTTGTGTTTGGCGCTGCTTGGCCAAATATGGCACTCGCGCCATAAAATTCAATGCAACCAACGAACCTCTACCCCCACCCCTTTCAGACTGCATATATATATATATATATATCACGTCTGTAACGTATCATAAGATGTTATATCGCCACACGAACCAAGCCAATTTTTCAGAGCAGTCATGTGACTGCTAGTCGACATGTTGGTAAACTTTTTGGAGATCCTCACTAGATCTCAATTTTGATTTTACTTAGTTTACACGTCCACGAACAAATCCACTGAGCCACATCGACGCCGAAAACTTCGTTCGAAAGCATATTTTCGTATATACATTGATTTATTTTTAGAAAACGCACATAATTTCCTCAGCGTTAATTTTAATGCCCCCGCGAAGTCTGCACTAATTACTTAGTCTTTATCTTGAAGTTAATTCCGTCCACTCCCTTTAAGTTCTGCAATTAAATTTGATACGAAGGGTGCTCGAACGCTCGGTAAAGATAACACTTTGTTAATTGAATTTTCTTGTCAGCGAGCGAACTTTCTTTTGTTAAGATTTGTTAAATTAGAGCTGAACACTGAAGCGTGGCTTAGCTTAGTTTTTTTAACTTTCTCTTTTATTTTAATGAACCACACTCTCATTATTTTAATGATTTTCTCCTCTGTCAGTAAATGATTTAGTCTTTGTAATGAGAAATTGATGATCCACTTTAACCACTGTTTAAAAGATTTAAAGTGAATGTGCTCACGGCTCCTTTCTGTTTTCACTTGAGTATTTATCCTCTGGGTGTTTTTTTTTTCAGCATTATCTGCACTTATCTCAATTGGGCAGTTTATAAAGCCTTATCTTAGGAAATTTTTATATACCAGTCGACTCACCAGAGCATCTGCTGTATTGATGACTGTTGAGAACATTTAATCTGTAGTATACGTTCATTTGGGATTTAGTTAAAAGAGCAATGGAAATCAATATCACTTATGAATATTTTGCTTTTATTCGGTAATTAAACTTACAATTTTTTTCATGCTTATTAATTTTTAAAATGTGAAATAAATTTTCATAATTTGGAGGCATCAGGAACTGAGACAGGGACAAGACAGACACGTATACACAGATAAATACTGAGAAAGACAGACGGAGCATAGATAAAGACAGAGAGGTATGGAGATGAAGACAGACAAGGACAGAGATACACGTAGAGGGACGGAAACGGACAGATGCAAAAAGAGAGAGAGAGAGATACAAAGGGAGATGGGGACAAAGACGCAGAGAGAAAGGGATGGGTTCAGGGTTCCGTAGCCCTCATGCTCTCAGTTTAGGCTCGAAATTCTCTTAGCTGTTCTAAGGAGTTGACTATATATTCAAGAGAGCTCTAGATAGTCACCATTAAATATAGCCAACCACATTTCTTCTGTGTCAGTACAACTTATCCTATATGTGTATATCCATTACTTCACATTGTCCTTCTTGCGTTTTGCGCAGGTTTGCCCGTAACTGCTTTTGCACCATAGAAAACAAGCAATATTATTTAATATCTCCTATCTTGTGTTTGGTGCAGCTCGCCAAATATGGGCCTTGTACCATAAAACCCTAGCAATCAATCTGTAAACCCAATATTTATTGGACTTGTAAAAACGATCGAAAATGTGGGTTAGCGAAGGGTTATTGGATATTTTTAGATCGCGAAAAAAACACATACTTTTCAGCTTATATTGTTATAGAAATATTTAAATTTGTGTCATATTCATTAAAAATCGCTAATAAACAACTAAGTATGTTATTTCAATCACATTCACCACTGTAGAATATACTTCAGAGTCAGCACTTTTTGAAGAACTCAAAAGCAATTCAGTTAGGTGATAAATTAAAATTGCTCAATCACTATATTCTTTTACTTGTTTATCCTCTTTTCAGTCAGGATGCGTATTGTTTTTTCTTCAATCATTCTTCCTTCTTGTTTTAAGGGTCATTTATTTTTGAAATTCTTCATTGTTTTTATTCTCTTCCTTGTTTTGGTTGCATACTTTTAAAGAAATTTACTGTTTTATCCAATTTCTCTTGCATGTTTTTTTTGAGCAAATAGTATTTCTTGAGCCTTCAACGCTTTTCAATTTTTGTTACCTGCTTCTGGTTTTATTCATGCGCTTGGGCCTTTATTCATTTATTCAAGTACATACTTCATTAGTATTTATTCTTCCTGTTTTTCCAGTTTTTTTGCGCTATTTTTACGAGCCCTTTATTGTTTATCCTTTAATTTTCTCTCACCGTCTACATTTGCTTCGATTACGCATCCTCGAATTGTTTCGTTATTTATTTCATTTATTTTCTTTTGTTGCTCAATCCCGCTTATTTTTATAGCATTTCTTAGTTCCCCCCTGCTTTCGTTATTAATTCTCTTTGTAAATGTTACTTACTTCCTTTGTTTATGACCAACCTAGTTTTACGTGCCTTTGCTCCAGAGTTCCCATTTATTATCTAATTATATTTGTCCCCGAATGAAAAATCCGAAACGCTAAGAACATTCATAACGGATTTAAATTTGAATCAACTCCCTTTCGAGCCAAAAGAGTTTTTGGCTTATGCCGTCATATCTAAACATAAATTTAATAAGCCCATTGCATTTTAGCCTTTTTCGAGACTTGATGATATTCATAGGAGGTTTCTTTCCTCAGAGTATTTCTCAGCAAACTATCATATCGCGTGTTGCTCTAATAAGATGCAAATTGGTTCTGACGTGTTCTTTTTTAGCTGCTCTTGAATTTTTAGCGAAATCACTCAAGCGGGTAGGTTTGTGATCTATGTTTTCATCCTTTCCATTGCTTTAAGACAAAAAAACAGCGAATTTGCCTTTGGAAATGTTAGGTTTAGAAGATCGTATACCGCGTCATCTCGTTCCCTTGGTAACACGGGCCTCGTGTTTATGTCTCCTAATTTATTTTTACGCCAGTGTATTCTTTAAATCCGGCAAATAAGATTATTAAGCCTTGCCTTGTCGACTAGGGAGGTAGATGTCGGATGGTTACGCGTCTCGATGTGATAGTTCTGTGGAGAATTTTGGAAGAGATGATGTTCAGTTTTTTGGTTTAACTTCCGGTAACAGTATAATTATGAAAGAATAAATTCATATATGTAAATCCCCATTGTTAAATTCTACACTCGTAAAATAAATTTAACGCAGTCTAAAACGTATTGCATGCTTTATATTTTGAATCAGTGGAGCATTATTCCGTCGGTTAAATTACTATGAAATCATTTCGCAAACCATTTTGTCCTCAGTGATTAGGGATGTGATGGATTTGTACTGCGAATCAGTGAAGCTTATTCTTCCGGTTAGATTACTATGCCATCATATGGTGAACCATTTTGTCCCTAGTTACTAGGGATGTGATGGTTTTGTATTGTGAATCAGTGCAGCCTATTTTGCCGGTTACATAACTGCTATCATTCGATGCGATGAAGGTCCACCGAATGATGGCATAGTAATCTAACCGACAGAATAATAAGCTTCACCGAATCGTAATACAAAACCATCGCATCCGTATTCACTGAAATTATTCATCAAATGATAGCTTAGTAGTCAAACCGGCAAAATGATCTACACTGATTAGTGGTACACAACATCCCTAGTCTAAAGACAAGACAGTTAATCGAATTATGTTCTTATTGACTAGGGATGCAATGGTTTTGTACCGTGAATTAGTGCTGCTTTTTATGCCGGTTAGATTTCTATAGCATCATTTGGTGAACCTTTTTGTCTTCACTGAAAATATCGGAATCTGGTTGGTAGATTGTTATTAATACCTTATTAAGAAAATATCAAGTTTTTAATTTTGAAATTTAAATTTCTTATCAAGATCTTCAGCGTCTTTTGTTACTTAATTGGTTCATTTGGTGTTTTAGCCGATTCATTTTCTATATGAGCAACTAAGATTGCTACTACAATAGTGCTTAAGACACTCTTCTTTTGCTACTTGGTTTTTGCAGCCCTGAAACGAGTACTAAAATCTCTCCATAGAATTATATTTTCTGGATAGGACCCATAGAATCTTTCTAAAGGATGCTATTTTACGGTTGGTTGGGATATATAGCGCAAGGGCCATATTTGGCCAAGCTGTGCCAAACACATTACAAAGAAGGTCAAGTGATCGACAGAGGAGGGAAAAAGCAAAAATCAGGTGGGCAGGCGAGGGTAAAACAAAAGTGAGACCAGATCACTAGAATACCTAGGGGTTGTGATGCCCGTGTTTTCTAACCATCCAACTGGTTTCGACGAGATATCTCGTCAATCAAGATCTGACCGATTTTGGTAATGAGATATTTTGTCATCAAGATATTACCGATTTTTTATGATGACGAGATCAAAATCTGGTCAGTTTTCTTTCATTGACGAGAGACGACGAGATCTTGATGGACGAGATAGCTCGTCCATCAGTGACGAAACACCTCGTCAAGACAAAAAACCAGGAGGTTTAAAGAAACCAAACTCCCTGAGGGATCTATGCTAAGGAAAAGAAAAATATAGTCCTAAAGGTTGAAAAAATTCAAGTTTTCTCTTTACCAATAAAAGTAGTTATTTAGTCATATGGTGTTGTGGGGCAAAAGCAATACTACACTACTCTGAAATCTCGCGATGCTCAGGAGATTAAAGGCCATCAAACTAATATAATTATTGGTGCTGAAACTCAAAGCAAGTTTGCCGAGGGCTTTCACCCCTACATTCCTCGCATTTTTCAAATCACTGCTAATGCTCGACCGAGATATTCATTAGCTTTCGCGGGCCGCGGAACCCTAGTGCGCCATCTATTATTCAAAAGATTTGAGTGTCAATTACGTGTCGAAGCAAAGGCCTCCATGCATTATGCATTCATGAAATAAGTGACATTCCATCATAGACCCGTGAAGCCCATCCTATCGAACCGACTGCGGAAGACCCGTTCCATCATTTATTTATTTTTACTTTGGAAAATGCCCGTGCGCTTTCCAGGAAAGCGAGCCAAGCCGATATAGGTCATTGGGATGGACTTGGTTTTTTATTGTTGCCGGCGAAGAGTTGCATTTTTTTGCGAAGGGAAAATGCCTTCATTTGCTTTAATCTGGCTCTAAATGAGATTAACGAGAATTAAAGCATTCCAACCGTTTTTTGTCGTAAGGATTCTTTTATCCCGTCCTTTTTTGCAACCTTATTGACCAATTTCAAACTAAACGGTAACCTCTGGAATTCTGTTACTTTTTGCACGACAAGGAAGGTCGATGGGGTGTTTTGGTACTAGTTTGAACCTAATTATTGGAAGTCAGGGGTCCTAAATGTTGCTAGTTGTAGACGACACGGGTTTAGGTTCAATCCTCTATATAACCCTGGTTATATTTCTCTCTTTTGTGTGTATGTTCATTATTTGACGTTGTCTTGCGTTTGGTCAGCATGGTGAAATATGGCCCTTGCGCCATTTCACCAAGAGTGCTTTATATGAGCATATGCAGCGTCAGCTCGTTTACTTGATAAACCCGAGCCTTGTATTTATGCTGTGTTGTCTGTCTAGTGTCTGGCGCAGCTTGGCCAAATAGGGCCTTTTGTGCCATAAAACCCCGAAAAAACCAAACAACCAACCTTGTGTTTACATTTCCAAATTTATTTTTTCTCCAGTGTATACTTTTAATCCAGCAAATAATATTATTATACCGCCATTGGGTGAACCATTATTGCATTGGTGATTAGGGAGCTAGGACTCGAAGGACTGCGACTGGATGTCATGGGTTTTAATTTTAAAGAAGCGCGGTATTCAATAGTTCGGTTTTACTGTCGGTAAGCAAGACCGTGAAAGAATAAATTTACTGAACACTTATATTCTATACTCGTAAAATGAATTTAACGCAGTCCAAAATGTATGGCATGCTTTATATTTTGAATAAGTGCAGCATTTTGTCCTCAGTAAACTTGGGATAACGTTTTTTTTTGTGTTGTGAATCAGTACAGCTTATTCTGCGGGTTAGATTGCGAACGACATTCGTCAAACAATTTTGTCCGCTGTGATTAGGGATGTTATGGCTTTGTTCAGCGAATTAGTGCAGCTTATTAATCTGCCGGTTAGATTACTATGCCATCATTTGGTGAACCACTTAGTCCGTAGTAACTAGGGATGTGATGGTTTTGTACTGCGAATCGGTGACGCTTATTTTACCGGTCAGATAACTATGCCATTATTCGATACCGTAAAATGGTTCAATAAATGTTGTCCTAGTAATTTAACCGTCAGAATAATAAGCTTCACTAATTCGTGCTACAAAACTATAACATCCCTAGTCATTCTATTTCGTCCCATCCTAGGACAAAATGGTTCGCAGAATTATGTCCTTAGTGACTAGGGATGTAATGGTTTTGTACCGTGAATCACTACAGCTTATTCTCAGAGTTAGATTACTATACTATCATTCGGTGAACCATTTTGTCCTTAATAACTTGGGATCTGGTTGTTAGAAGATTATGAGACTTTGATGATTTGCAAGACTTACCAAGACAAACGAAGTAGATAGGGCATTTTTATGCTTTCATCAATCTTATCGGAAGTCAGGGGTCTGAAATAAGACCTGCTAATTGTAGTCGACGCAGGTTTAGTTCCTGTAAATTACCCTGGATATACAGGTGGTTATCAAAATAATGGAAACACTGAATAAAAGTGACATTTAAGAATGCGCTTCGTAAGCATTAAAATATAATCCTAGCTACCAGTTTTTTTAATATAAAAAGTACTATATATCATGGTAGTATGAGGTAGTTTTAGTAAAGTTATATACGTCGTGGATTTTTGTCAAAAGCGTAAAATGTCAGACCTCACAGACTTTCAAAGAGGCCAAATTGTAGGAGCCCGACTAGTTGGAGAAACTGTGACCGAAACAACCCAGCTTTTAGGCGTTTCTAGAGGTACGATGTCTAAAGTCATGACAGCGTACACACAGCGCGGCAAGACAAGCTCGGCAAAGCAAAATAGTGGACAGAAGGAGAAGCTGAGTGAAAGAGACCGACGGGTATTGAAGCGGATTGTAATGTCTAAAAAGAAAACAACTGCAGCCAAAGTGACCGCAGAGCTCAATCAGCATCTGGATTCTCCAGTGTCAATAATTACCGTTAGGAGGCACCTTCATAAACAGCCATATTAGTAAAGGATTCCTTATAAATCCAGTGTGTTTTCATTATATTGATAACACCCTGCCGTTCTCAATTTTATGTCAATAAAACTTTCCTTGTGTATAGGTCCATAACTTTACGTTGCCTTGTATTTGGCGCAGCTTGGTCAAATATGGCCCTTGCGCCATAAAACCTACCCTTTCACCCAACCATTGTTACTAAAATCAAAATATCCTATTATGAACAGGAAACACTAAGTTCAAGTCTGGCACTTCAGCCTTTGTTCACCTGGATTATTCAAACATATCAACCAACAACATTAGTTTCAAAACGAAATATTTTTTTGTGAAATACTCTCAAATTCTTGATTCTACATCTCAGAACACCAAAACCTTTCGCAAAAGAGGTTGCACATGCAGCCATATGCCCACTGCGTCAAAGCAGAAGGGTCGAGCCAGTCCCTGTGTTCTGCGAAAGAAATAACCTTGAGCGACAAACTGAATCAAACTCAAAACGAAAGGCCTCGGCTTCCTTGAGAGCCGCGACAGTTTGAAAACGTCTGATATCTCTTTACTTATCTTTTTTATGATTAAAAAGAAAAGTACTAATTTGAAGAACCTGATTGAAAAGGAAAATGGGGGGCTAGCTTGAGTATTTTGACAAAAAATATTAATTTACGTGTATTTTATGTGATTAAAAAGGTTGGACGGAATGTATGGCGTGAGAGGGCCTATTTGGTGAATGACACACACACAAGAGTGATTAAAAAAATACTATTTTCAGTATATTTTGAACTAGCCACTGCGTGGTGAGCACGGCGTTGCCTGTGACAGTTCTTTTCGTGGGGTCCGGTGTGACATCAAAAACCACATTTTAGGTATCGATCTGATGTAAAATTTTTCGCAGATTTCAAATCCGTTGAAATTTTTACTCTATTTTTAACGATCCAGGAGATAGAAAAAGAACTCCAGATAAAACCGTTTATTTGTTTTATTTGTCCGCTGAAATCGTTGCTCAGAAAATGGAAGGAAAAAAAATAAATTTAGAATCTGCGATCTCTTTATACTGTTTCCATTCTAAGGAAAAAAGTAATTAAATGCCAATAAATTATACAAAATGTTCTAGATTAAATTTTAAAATTCGAGTTGGACACTAAATTCGTAAAGACTCAGGACTACCTGTGTGCCAAATTTCATTATTTGTAAGTGCCACAGATTCGTCAGAGTACTGCTTACATACAGACACAGAAAAACACTCCTTTTTATAATAGAGATGATGAAAGTATTATCCAGATGATTATTTGGTATGATCAGAAAGGACGTTGTTTTGTCGTCTAAAAGCCGACAAGCTGCGCCAATGATCAGAAAGGAAGATACTTATTTGTATGTTTCGTGTGATTGAAAAGGCTGGTCGGGATTTATGGACATGAGTCCCATTTTTGTAAGTGTGTCAAGACTAAAAAAAAAAATACTAATTTGTGTATTTTGATTGAAATGGAAAATACTTAAAAAAATGTGTACATATATTTTGAATGGTATGATTGAACAGGTAAATGAGAGTATATTTTGTATGATTGAAAACGAAAATTCTAATTTGAGTATATTTTGTATGTGATTGAAAACAAAAGTATATTTGTATATGTTTGATTGAAAAGGAAAATACTAATTTGAGTGCATTTTGTATGACTGATTCAAAGGAATACTCTAATTTTAGCATTTGCGATTGAAAATTTCCGCATTTTTTTTGATAGAAAAGGAAAATACTAATTTGAGTATATTTTGTGTGATTTCAGGGAGCAGCCCATCTTTACTACAAAAGCGCATGTCTTCCACATCGATCCTAAGACCAAACGGTCGTGGGTGCCTGCCAGCTCACAGTCAGTCAATGTCAGCTTTTTCTTTGATTCCACCCGGAATCTCTATAGGATCATTAGCGTCGAAGGATCTAAAGTATGTTTCTGCTTTCTATCTGCTAGTGAAATTGTAATGGATTCATGGGTGTCAGTAATTTAATAACTGTCATTGCGTTGTATTTCCATGGATCCTTTGTTCGAATTGCCTCATTAATTCAATTTAATCTAGGTTTTTAGGTATTAATCATTAACAATATCAAGGGAGATGAAGCGTATGACGCGTCACACTTCGAAATGCTTAGGTCTAGGCATACAGGATGCTTCAAAATGTTTTGTACAAACTTGAAGGTAGATAGGGAACATGAAATTTTACCAGGGTTTTCATGGGCCTCAAGGAGGAGACATTGGACTTTCAATACAAACTTTTCAAGCTATGGTCCTATTGTACCATTTGCAGACTATTTTCTACAAAAATTCTTCTATATGAAGTTTAGTTCAAGTATATTGTTGTGCATAAGGTTATTACATAATATGTGATCAAAATCCATCTTAGGACACAACGTTTAACCTTCCTGTTGGTGGTCTCGAACAGGTGTCTCGTCATTAGCGAAACTGACCAGATCTTGATGGACGAGATATCTCGTTATTAAAAGAAAAAGACCAGATCTTGATCTCGTCATCAAAGTATCGGCAATATCTTGAGATATCTCGTCATTAGCAAAATTGATCAGATCTTGATGGGCGAGATATCGTCGAAACCACTTTGAGGGTTAAGCTTGTTTTACACTAGAGCAACTCGGACGCGGAACGGACCGCTCCGGTTAATCAGCGATGAAAAAAAAGCAGTAATTGATAGGAGGATGACTGGTTTTTACGTCGCTGGTACGTAATCCGCTCCGCATAGCTCTAGCGTAAAACATGCGCTATTGTATAGAGATTTCTCCACGACGCCTTAAAGTTCGCGGTAGCCCGGTTGGAAGAGTAACGGTTTGGCGACCGAGGGTTCGAATCCAACCAAAGACTCATGTACAAAGGAGAGAGGTGTACGTTGAATCTACCGTGGTCACAAACGCCCTCACGTGGGCGTTGTGCGGAAGTTTGAAGCTGCGTCGTGACCTCGTCATCTGACCCTGGTTCAAAATTGCGTGTTGTCCTCCTCGAAACTTTCCCTTCTTGTATGGTCCCGGACCATTGCCAATAGCCCATTGCGATGTTGATTAAAATACCTACCTGCCATTAACTGACATGTTTTCAGAAATTCGTTTTTTATACTGAATGCTTATTTTCATGGAGAACGATAATTTCAGACACTCATTATCCGTGATTTCAACTTTTAAAGGAGTTTTTCAAAGTGCATGAGTGAACAAATTCAGTGCATAGGCTTTGCTAACAACTGCAGTTAGGTTAATTCAAGTTAAAAAACTAAACTAAACACGCATTTCAAGCAAACAATTCATCTGAAATGAAGCATTAAGTAATTACATATTCCAAATACCCCTATCGTGGAATAAAGAAACCGTAATGAGTGGGATGGGGGGTAGTGAGCCGATTGCTCACTGCATGTCTATAACCTTGGAGTCAAACTCGACACAGCCACCCTCATTTCCCGTTCCACGTTCATTTTCGCACGATACTTGCTTTTTATCATAATGACCCCCGAAAACCCAACGTCCTGCGCAGATGACGTCGCAAATGGAATAAGATTCGCTTTGCTCTCTGTACCCGTTAGCCGCGGATTTTCAACTTTCTCTGATATCCCCAAGTCAGTTCCAACTGTCAGATATTACCTTCTTTGTGTTTAGTCAGTTTGGCGTTTCTAGTGTGCATGAGACTAAAAGAGAATTTAAGCGGGAGGGTGTTCGGTTGGAAAACCTCATTTATATCAGAAAACTAGCTGCTTTGAAAAACGCTTATCTTTGGTTGGTTTGGGGTTTTATGCGCCAAAAGCCATATTTGGCCAATCTGCGCAAAGCAAAAGACAGCGTTTTGTAAGAAGTTGGAAAAGGGATTGGGGAATAGAGTTGTGGAATGAAAGCAGAAAAAGACAGTTTTTAGGTATCCGGAGAGCACGACCCACCCATGTTTACCAAGACAGTAAACCCCATTGGAGGAGAAAATATCATTAGAGTTTCTCGGGTCCTTCATGCCCATACATACCTAAAGTTAGGAATTTTAATTTAAGGTCGCATTGGATCATCACAATGGGCAATGAGCGACAGTCCGTAATCAAACCCGAAGGGAATAATTTGAGGACAACACCGTGTAAATGTGAACTACGGTTATACACTATTATTTGTGAAAATTGCAACACCTATGAAAGAATCATCAGAAATAAATAAAATTTAATCCATGTATTACTTATTGTGGTTTAAATAAATGATCAAATTTAGAGCGATAAAACAAAAATAAAGCCGAAAATCAATATCGTGCAGCCGCCACGAACTAGCCTGAACACGTTGTACTATATCGTGCAGCCGCCTGTACACGTCGTGGCATCGAATCATACAGATTCTGAATGGTATCCTGAGTAATAGAATCCAGATGGCCTCTATCTGATGCCAAAGTTCATCCGTACTCTGCAGGACGAGCTTTACGAGCGAGTCAATGTAATCACCATAGGTGAACGATGTAATCACCACCAGACATGCTCAATGGGCGACATATCCAGGCAACGTGCGGGTCATGAAAGAAGCGGAACCTGTCGTGTACTGAAGTAGGCTTGTACATTCCGACCAACATGTGGACGGGCTTTGTCTTGCTGAAATATAGCTCCGGAAATGCGTTGCAGGAGGGGTTGGACCTCGGGCTCCACAACTTCTCTGATGTAACGCCCTCCGTCCAGGGTCTCTACAATTTTGAGTTGGCGGTACCATCCATGATATCCAATAGCGCCCCAGACCTTAACGCCAGGCGTTCGTCTAATATGACGCGGTATAAGACAATCCATGAGTAAGCGTTCACTCTATAAATTCTGACGTGCACGCGCGTAAATCGTTATTGTCCAGATTGTAGCGGGACTAGTATCTGAGAAGACGACTTGTTGCCAATCGGCACGCCATTGGCTGTGTTGGTGAGCCCATTTTAACCGAAGGCGTAGGATGGTTCAGCGTCAAAGGAATCCTTGCACGTAGCCCCTGTCGAAGCAGACGTCGACGAATCATAAGGGGGGGGGGCAGAGAATGACACATGTGTAGACCTCCTCCAATGTTGTGCCAACACACGAGAGGACGCTGTACGGTCGGTCACCGCCATGCGTATGAGGTGTCTGTCGTCCCATGGTGACGTCATATTGCGTGGCTCATTGCCGAGGAATCGATTTGTTCGGTACTCAATGATTCATCTCTTCCACACACGCATTACTGTTACGGCATTACTACCGTGCGAGTGGCGATTTCACGATACGAAAGTCCACCCTCACGGAAGCCGATCATGCTGTTCCGTTTGAACGTTAGTTGCTCGTATGGCACTCTACGTTTTTGGCGAGGCAGATAGACTTCTAATCAATCCTTTATAGCAGTCAAACGACGATACACACATTTCAACGCATCTTTACAGAGCTTTTCATACACGGTTCACTTGGAAGTTTAGAGGGTGTTTCCCGGGCCCACACATGTGTGATCGCTTTGTAATTCTAATCATTTGCATATCTTAACCTCTTTTGCATTTCTTGCGAGTTTGGTTTAATTTGCATGATTCCTTCACAGTGTTGCAATTTTCACAAACAGTGCATGACGAGTCAGACCTGAACTGGCACCTAAATCTCTATACTTCCACACCACGCCTAGGTGAGGACATTTGAAGTCACGACAGGTTTAACGTGCACCTTTTGTACACGACGGTCTTTGGTTCGTACCTAAAAGAAATATGCCCCTGAGGGCAAACGTTCACGATAGTGGACGAATATTGAATATATTTTTGAATTGTTGAATTATGTTATGTGCAGAATATGTTGTTTCTTGCAGCATTTAATTGCTGCCTATAAAGGACATTGACATTGATTAAAAATTACTTGGAACACGTTCCTGAAAATCGCTTTTCAAGTTACTTAAACATCTGATCTGTAATTTCTTTACATTATTTAGCGCAGCTTGGCCAAATATGGCTCTTGCACCATCCCAAAATAAACCCAACAAACCTGAAACATCTACTCAGGTTGTCATCTTTGTCAGATACACACCTTTCTTGCGTTATTTTCACAATAGTGATGTATTTATTTGATGTAAATATTTTATACTTTTATTGAATCACTTTTCTGTCTTGCGTTAATCGCAGCTTGTTCGCTTTTAGGCCTTGCGCCATAAAACCACAACATCCAATCTAATTGAGGGTTTCTAGTTTGGCGCAGCTTTACCAAATATGGCTCATGCGTCGTTGAGCGCAAGGAATCTGATATATGTCAGATACACACTTTTCTAGCATTAACTTCATAACAGGTATATATTTACTTGTCTGTCCCCAAAATAATCCAGTCTCAATAATAGTCCTAATAATTCAGCAGCACAGTGTAATGAGGAGTCTTTTAATTCTTCTGTCAGTAAAACTTTCCTTTTGTGTATTCCACGAACAGGACATTGTTTGGCGCAACACGTCGAAATTAAAATATGATCCTTGCGCAATAAAACCCAACCAACCATAATAGGGATTCCGATATTAAATCTACCTTGGTAAAAAAGGGCCAATGGACATTTTGCAAGTATTTGATAAACGATGAATAATTTTTATTTAACAATACACACTTCCCAATGGTTTGATTATTTCAAAATCTAGGAACAGTCTGACATAGGCACTTTTTTTATGTTACAACTTCATCCCGTTGGTGGACATAACACTCAAAATAATCGAATTTGGATATTGGCCCTCTTTCTTCCAAGGTACAGAAATTTAGATTACATTATAATTAGGGATACCATTATAATGACGTTTTTATCGTAAAATGCAAATTTAGTATATGTAAAAAAAAAAAAAACGATATTTAATCTACTATCTAGTCTCTATGGTTTTCTATCTTTCCCTATCTGGTTAACAAGTTTTCTATCCCAGCTTTAAAAAAAAATCTGGGATTTTGGATAGTAGCCCGCAAAGCATCTTAATTAAATTGAACTGAACGAACATTTGGGCATCTTCAAGATCAAAATTGCCGCTACAAAATGTGTTGAACCATCGTTGGCACTTGCGAACGTCTAATCATTTTGTATAAGCTACATTGATATTAGCAGTTACCTAGTTGCGTTATGATAGCAATTAAACTGAAAGAACATATTGTACAATGCCTATATATATATAATATGAGTTTCTCCAAGTTTACCGTTATACATTTCGTAAAGGATATTCAACACTAAAAATCTCAACTGAAAGCACTATGTGTATACACTTTAACAACCAAAACTGGAATGAGCTCAATGTGATAACCTTAAGCAACACACAAATGTATATGCCCGCGAAAACGACATTACCTTTGGGTAACAATGCCTGTTATCTCGGGTACACCGATCCGCGTATCGACCCCACCTATCGGAAGGGTTTAAAAGACAAAGAATCCCTTTTATGTTCCTTCAGCATCAGCGGAAACTGAAAGTATCACCTAAAAGCTGCCTGAATCCCTTTCCTTCCATGAAAACAAACACAGATATATAAACCTTACTGCGGAAGAAAAAGTCGTAGAAAGAAAAGGATGACGGCCTTCATTCGAATCACATGGCTACTTAAGCCTCACGTTACATAAATGTTTTATGACCACTGGGACTCCCAGGTCCTTATTTTCTGCTTCTCTTTATTGTTTGTTCCGCGCACCAGTCCACCTGCATCTTTTTTATGTGTATTATTAAAGGTACAATACTCCGATGTCGAAGGATGGATTTATGTTGGTTTAGATTTAGTCGTAGTCTAACCTTTTATCTTTTGAAATAAACTGTAAGACTGTCCATCGTCTGAAAATACCTCTACGTTTGTGCTTGTTGCAATTCCCTCTAAAAGGGTACTATCGTAGAGGTTGCCGTATCTCAATGGGTTTGCCCGAGGTTCCCGAGTTATCTGTCCTCCTGTTTTACCATCGCCTTACACTAATGCCTTTTGTTTTTTTCCGTACATCATTATTGTCTTGTGTCCGGCGCAGCTTATCCAACTATGACCTTTTGCGCCATAAAACCCAAAACTAACCAAACAGTGGGTGTGCCCTCTGCTGACAACCGAGTTGTAGGCAACAGATTTATTTTGGCTTAGATTTAGTCTAGCCTTTTACCTTTTGTTGATGACTTGTGCGATTGGCCAAATAAGGCCCGTGAGTCATAAATGCCAAAACAACCAAGCTTTTGTTTTTTGAAATAAACTGTAAAACTGTCCATCTTCTAAAAATAATTCTACGTTTGTGTTTGTTGCGATTCTCTAAAAGGGCACTCTCATTGACGTTGCCGTGGCTCAGTGGGTTTGCCAGTGTGCTGTCAACCATCGCGGTGTATGTGATGCATTTCTGTTATCTTAGATGTCATAGTTTAACCTTTTATATTTTAATTAAATTGTAAGACTGCCAATCTTTAAAAGTACCTTACGTTTGTGCTTTTTGCTATTCCCTCTAAAAGGCTACTATTGTAGACACCGCTGTGGCTCTGTGAGTTTGCCCACTGTTTGGGTGTTGTAGGCGTCCCTCTCTCACACACACGTACTGGCTAATTCTTCTCTGGGTGTATTTGGGACCGTGGTAGCCCGGTTGGAAGAGTAGTGGAGTACCCACCCACCTCACTGTTTTTCTATTTTTGTGTGTGTATTTATTTGAAGTTATATGCTTCAATATATAAAACATGCGCACTAAGTTTCTGTCCAGAATACATGTCTGTACGCATGCACATTTCAGCCAATCTTGTGTCATAGGATTGATGTTGGACCAATGTTTAGCTTGACATCTTTTAAAAACTTGTGACATTAGTGTTTGTTGCGATACCCTCAAAAAAGGCCCCCTTCATATATGATTATGTTACTAATTATTCAGCGCTTTGATTATCGCCGCTCTGTGTCGGCTAACCCACAGAACCATCCTGAGTCAAAAGGAGATGTTGAGAACGAAAATGTTTGTGGTACTGTAACATAACAAGTTGGTAAGTGGAGCAAGCATCTCGGGGTTAAAATTTACATAATGTATTTACGAGTTTTACAAAATAAGAGAAAAAATCAGCAAGATAGGACCACGGCCCAGTTGCGCGCAGGGAAGAAACCGACAGGACTCTCACAAGGACGAAAAGGGTTGAGTCCGATGGCGCAGTTCTTAACTTGACAAGAAAGGTTTAAGAGTTTGATGGTGTAGTTGGCAACGTGCGCCAGTAGTTCAGTTTACTGTCAACACGCTAATTGTACAGTTTGCTACATGACATTTTTGCAGTTAAGCTGTTACTACTTCCAATGCCTCATTATTGACATAATGAATCTAAAAATATTTTAATAAAATGTTTTCTTAAAATTATTTTTTTTTCCTAGGCCGTCATTAACAGCACCATAACACCCAACATGACTTTCACAAAAACCTCACAAAAATTTGGCCAATGGTCAGACATCAGGGCTAACACTGTTTATGGTTTGGGCTTTGCATCTGAACCCGAGCTTAACAAGGTAAGTGATTTTATTTGGTCTAGTATTTGAATTTCTATTGTGATTTATCAGTATGGTGTTATTTCCTATGTTTCTGGCATTTTTTGAATGAGAAGCGTATTTCCAAAAGTCCGTACAATACTTCAAAAATTCGCAAAACCCCGCAAAAATGAGGAATTTAATTGCAGTTTATACAAAAGAAAAATCTGATAGGGAGATTTTTTTTAGCGATGAAAAAAATGATAAAGTTTTACCTATAAGAGAGTGTTGTACCGCGTACTGCATATATTAGTTATGCAAATAAGAAAACAAAGATGCAATAATCTTTACCGATCTGACTGTTAAATCAGTTAAATCTTCAAAACACGATTTATGTAGTTTAAAATGCAAAAATTATTTTGTCTATTACGGAAAAGATAGATTTCAGTGTAACCAAACTAGTTGAAAGACTAGGATTTTGATTGGCATTTTACTTTCTGCTACCCAAATACTCTCGCATAATGCAACTTAAAATGTAGTTTACCTTCGTTTTGACGACGTTTGGCGTTTAACCAAATGACGTTGACCAATTAACTGTCGTATAGTCCGGCTTCCGTGAGAAGGCAGTCCAGTAATGTGATTTTGGAGTAGTATATTCTATAAGGGGTGCTAGGTTGAGACGTAAACAAAGCGCTACACAACTGGTGCCTAGCTCAGATTTTTGTTCTTAGTTTATCGTTCGTTGCCGTTGATGATAGCATTGGTAACGAGTTGGCTGGGCTAAAACCACCCACGGCGTATTCATGTTTTTCGTCAGCCCTTCTAACACGTTTTCACACCTTCAAAAATAGACTTACCCAAGGTCGACTGTCTTCTCGTCGAAGCCGCACGATATCAATTCTGAATTATTTTTTTGGAATTTCTATTGGCAACGTTTTGAAAACGATAAGGTATTCGAAAAAACAAGCGCCACGTCATGTACAAATTGACGCCGGTATGCTTCTAGTAAGCATGTTCCACTGGAAAAACCCTACCGCCATCTCATATTTAGTTTGACACAAAAACCTCATACTTCAATCGCCATGACACTTATCACGAATGGAAAACTTTAAGTTCGTGGGAGGTGGTTTTGTGTGTTCTCACTAGTGTTTTGCTATCCTCTTTTGCAACTTGTGGCATAATTCGACTTGTTATTGGAATACAATTTCACCATATCGCTTTTATTAAAGATTAAATAAAAAACGGCGATAAATAAAATTACTTCTTTTCCAGAAATATTGTTTCTTCTCTGGTATTTTATGTTTACATCGAAAAACCATCTCATAAATTTTCTACATACGATTTTCCATCGTTTACTTTTCAAGTAAGGCCTTCCAGGCTTATCAATTAAATATTGCAACAAAGTTGCGGCGACTTAACGTAACATGCTTTAACAGTTAAGTACTAGTTAACAGTGCGGCCGGCATTGGCAAAATTCCAATTTTGTCGCCAAGTGTTGGTATCATTGAGGATAAGAATGAAGCGTGCGACGATTTAACTTAACATGTTTAAATGGAAAAGTCGTAGTTAACATTGCGGCATAAGCGGGATTTCAATTTTTTGTCGCAAAGTCAGTGCCGGAAATTAATGGCTAATTATGCCAATACAACTTGGCGAACTTTGGCGAGTGCACCGTATACGAGAATTAAACTATTTATTCTAAAGTATTTCTATTATTGATTTAAACATAATAGACACAGTGCCAATTCTTTTTCTACCACTCAATGCTGTTATTTTCTCTCCGATTTCACGGAATTTTATGACTACTTATACTGTTAAAAGAATTACTGGGTGAACACAAACGCAGTATCGCCTACCCGAAATAAGACCTTTTTTAGCCAGTTGAAGGAACATTTCTCGAACTTTTTCATTGACTGAATCAAATGAACACGGGATCTGTAATGTTTACATTTAGCCAGGTAAGTGGTTTCACTAATTTCTTTATATTCTTTAGGTGTTTTGAATTATCAAATGATACAACCATTCCTCATACTATTTTAGGCCATGTTCTGGTGTTACGTTTTCCCCTATGGTTTTATGAATGTTGCATAACCATGATATGTATAGCAATTTGACTCTACGAAAAGTTTGCAGTTTTTACCGTTGAAGGTCCTACAGTAGTTGAATTATACAATTAATGAAGACTTAAAATGTATGTAAAATGAAAGGTTTATTTTCTGGGGTATGCTGCATATTTTGCACCATGGTAAGTACTGATCAACTGCTATTCAAGATTCGTACTTAACCCTCTTCTAACATCGGAGTTATCGTATCTTCAACATAGTATCGAGGTATATTTCATTTTAGATATGGATATAAACTATTTTCTAGATTTTTTATCACTGTCTTATCCTAATCCATTGATATTTAAAATTTGGTTCTCACAAAACAGCGGCGTCCGTATCTTTGGAAAACCATCTTGCTGATTGCTAAATCATATTTTTGAGACCCTTAATGGGTTCTCAATTTGAACCATAACCATACTACTACTGTCTGTCTATCGCAAGAACTGTTCCAGACACAAAGTATACCCCTGTACTTTTGCTGTAGAAACGGAACTTATCCTATTTTCTATTTCTGAGGTACTCTAGTGATCTATTCTTTTCCAATGGGGTTTAGTGTCTGGTAAACATGGGGGCCACAACCCCGGATGCCCAAGCGATCTTTCTTCTCCCCATCTCTCTTCTTTTTACAGTTACTTGACATTGTCTTATTTTTGGCGCAAAACCAACTAACCAACCAAAGAAACGATTTGATAAATTGCAGTTTCGTAAATCATGAAGTTAAAATATGAGTTTGAATAAGTCAATAGTCTGAAAAGAAGTCGAAAAAATCATTAAAGGCGACCCTAATATAACTCAACGAATTTATGGAACAAGAATAGTTTTCTGAATACGTGTTAGATAAAGAGCGTTCTATTAAAAAGTATAACACTTTTTAGAAGAGTGGTAGCTTGATGAGATTTGCACTGGTCAGCTCATAACCTCAGGAATAGCCCTACCCCTACTGAAAATATACGAGCCTTGTTTCTATAGCGACCTCTATCAACCAGACTTGGATGTCCTGAGTAGTCCTCGTGGTAGACAGGGTGATTATAACAGGGTGATTATAATTAAGGTTCAACTTTCAAAAAGCTTTAAAAAAGGAACCACTGCTCAGAGTGAACTAAAATTTGAATATACTCGAAGAAGGGGAAATGGTATGGCATAAGAAAAAAAATCAAAATTTTAGCAATAGATGTCGCTTTAAGCGTCATAATATGCAAAATAAAAGACGTGTCATGCGCATGACACATTGCATATATTATAAAAACGCGGGGTATACGGCTATTTTTCATATTTTGAGAAGCTCGTTATGACTCTCAATGAAGGATCGCGCTCTGCTTGTGAAGCTCTTTTACAAGAACGGTGACTGTGCGCCAGTACCTCTGAAGAAGTTCCGTCTGGACAGTAAAGGGTATGTAAAAATGCTGTGGTCCGATGTCTACGAGGGTCTGGAGAAAATGATTAAGAAATTCGAAGAGACGGGTTCATTTGATGTGAAATCTGGCAGAGGGAGGAAACCAATTGCTTCGTCGTCAGTAGAAGATGTGGCCACAGCATTCCAGGAAGAGACGAGCGGTGGTGTGCAAACGTGGTATGCACGGGGAATTGGCCGAACTTTGGAGATGCCTGTGAGCACGGTGCATAAAATTGTATGAAACATTCTACATTGCTATCCATACTAAATTAAACATGTTCAGGAGTTGCTTTCTGCTGACCTGCCAGTAATACAAACTTTTGCTCTAGAATTTCTTACTTGCATGGAAGTGGACAATGAATGACCATGGAACATTTTGTAGACAGACGAAGCCCATTTCCATCTCCAAGGACGTGTCAATACTCAGAATTGCAGAATATAGGCAACGGAAAATCTGTTCGCACATGAACCATTACATCTTCATTCTGCTGAGGTAACTGTGGTGCGGGTTGACGCCATCGTTTATCGTAGGACCATTTTTGTTACCGTTAATGGTAAACGCTATGAGATTCTTTTGTGCGTGTTGTTTCGTTTGTTCTTTCTCTACAGCGTGCATGAGTGGGTAGCATCATTTTTATACAAGATGGCGCTCCTCCGCACATTGCAAAAACCAGTGAAGCAGCTGCTCAAGAGGCATTTCGGAAATGATATAATTATCAGCCGTCATTTTCCAACAACTTGGCCGTCAAGATCTCCTGATCTTAATCCTTGTGACTTCTGGCTGTGGGATTATCTGAAAAATGTTGTGTTCAGTGGTCCGATTGCAGACTTGGCTGAATTGAAGGCACGCATTGCGCAACACATTCACAACGTGATCCCTGAGACACTCTGATCTGTCGTGGAACATGCTGTTTCTCGGTTTCAATTTGTGACAAAAAACAGTGGACAGCATATTAAACATGTCTTGTGCAAGCCTGGCGATAATTAACAACCGATTTCATTGTTGCTTTTAGGCAGTTTTTGGCCTCGGGACAGTTAAAAACCGATTTCATTGTCGCTTTTGATGTCGTCTTTGGCCTCAAGATAATTAAAAACCGATTTCATTGTTGGTTTTTATGCGGTTTTTGTCCTTATTCGAGGACAGTTAAAAACCGATTTTCCCCATCCGATGCTGTACGACCTTATCATGGTAGATGGACTTTCTAATAACAGTGCAACAACTGTTGATTGACTTTGAAGTCATGTTTTCAGTAAAATACCGATAGTCATACACATTGAACAGTACAGTTAGTTTAACGTGTAACTCACGCCATAACCGTCATATTGCGACTCAAATGTCACTTGTAGCCGACCCCATTTACGTTATGACGCTTAAAGCGCCATCTATTGCTAAAATTTGGAACATTTTGTTTTTTATGTCATACCATTTCCCCCTTCATCGAGTATATTAAGGTCATTCTGAGCAGTGTTTCTTTATTTACAGCTTTTTGAAAGTTGAACTTTAATTATAATCACCCTGTATGTTGGGAAATTTTATACTTTGAAAAAAAAAAAAAAAACACTGTTTGGAAACTAACTACTTCCAAAGACTGACACGAAAACAAGTAGGTACTGAGAAGGAAAATGTTCACTTTTTGTGTCGAAACGTCGCAAGTTCTCATTCGCTTGAAACAAAGCGAATGCCAAATCCATTAATGCCTAGTCTCACCAGGTTTGCTTTTTGTTGTCTTTAGCAGACGGGAAGAACTGCACTAATGACCTGGAGATTAACGTCTGGTGAACCATTTTGCTTGGTACGCGAACCGTGAAAGGTTTTTTCATTTCTGAGACATTCCTTCGAATATAAAAAAGGGCCATTGTTTTGATTTTGGAAAGTTGCCTCATCTTGTTGCAAGAATCTTTCTGACAGGGGAAGAAATCGTTGCCTTATCGCAGAAAGGTACCAAGTCGCGTACTCTGTGATTTTACGTAATATATTTGTCTACCATGAGAACTACACCAAAGTCTAAAGTCTTCGACTCGGCCAATAGTCACAATGACCTATTAGTCGGTGAAACCGCACCATTGTGCCAGGATTGCTAACAACCTCTTTCCATCAATCATATTTTAACATCTTGCACTACTTGTCTTAGATGAGGGGTTACCGACGCTCCTTTTTGTACTTCATTCCAAACTTTTCAGAATTGTTGGGTCACCCTCAAGCATATATACATCAGCATTTACATCACCTCTCGGGAATCTTCACCATATTTTAATTACATCTGATTTTCAATTTTTACAGTCAACTAAGATGGGTATACCCCATCTTTAACTCGAGTTCGTATGTTTTTCAACCTCATAATTTTTTTCAATGGTAACTTGGTTTTCTTTATGCATTTCATATTTTACCTTGCAGTTGTTTTCACCTAAACTGAATCCATGTCGTCAGTATAGGCATCTTTAAAATTTACTTTTTATTATTGGTTAAGTCAATTTTTATTAGTTCATATTAAATCTTGCGTTTTCGGCACATAAAACTACTCAAACCAACTAAGTCTAGGGCATAGTTTCCCGGACTATTTTGTCTCAACTCCTCCTTTAAAAATAATTGTTTTTTTCCCTTCTAAAATTATATTTTTATACATATACACTGAAGTGCCATAAGCCATGGGATACCTTTTAATATCGTTTGGGACCTCCTTTTGCCCGGCGAAGTGTAGCAACTCCAGGTGGCATTAACTCAACAAATCGTTGGAAGTCCCCTGAAGAAATATTCAGCCATGCTGCCTTTACATCCGTCCATAATTGCGAAAGTGTTGCCGGTGCAGGATTTTGTGCACGAACTGACCTTTCGATCATGTCCCATATATGTTCGATGGGATTCATGTCTGGTGATCTAGGTGCCCAAATCATTCGCTGAAACTGTCTAGAATGTTCCTTAAACCAATCGCGAGCGATTTTGGCCCGATGACATGGCGCATTGTCATCCTGGAAAACTCCATCGTTGTTTGGGCACATGAAGTACATGACTGATTGCACATGGTCTCCAAGTAGCTGAACGTAACCATTTCCAGTCAGGCCTGCCCACACCATTATGGAGCCACCACCATCAGCTTGCACAATGCCTTGTTGATAACGTGGATCCATGGCTTCATGCAGTCTGCGCCGCAATCGAACCCTCTCATAAGCCCTTAACAACTGGTATCGTGACTCATCTGACCAAGCAACGTTTTTCCAGTCATCTAGGGTCCAACCGATATGTTCACGAGCCCATTAGAGGCACTGCAGTCGATAACTTGTTAACAAGGGCACTCGAGTCGGTCTTCTGCTGCCGAGTCCCATCAACGTCAAATTTAGCTGCACTGTCCTCACGGACACGTCTGTCATACGTCCCACATTGATTATTGCTGTTATTTGACGCAGTGTTGCTTGTCTGTTCACACTGATTACTCTACGCACACGTCACTGGTCTCGGTCATTAAGATTAATTAGACACGGTCGGCCACTGCGTTGTCCATGGTGGGAAGTAATGCCTGAAATTATATTTGTCGTTGCACTCTTGACACTGTGGATGGAGGAATGTTGAATTTCCTAACAATTTCCGAAATGGAATGCCCCATGCATCTAGCTCCAACTAGCATTCCGCGTTAAAATTCTGTTAATTCCCGTCGTGCGTCCATAGTCACGTCAGAAAACTTTTCACATGAATCGCTTGAGTACAAATGAAAGCCCTCACAATGCACTGCCTATTTATACATTTCCCACGCGATGCTATTGCCATCTGTATGTTTACATATTGCTATCCCATGACTTTTGACACTTTACCTTTAATATACACTGACAAGCCAAAACATTATGACCATCCCCACATCTTTCAATGAACTCGATTGGATGACGTGGAGGGCACGTGATTAAGTAAGAATGGTATTTAACTGCTGCTGGAGAAGGTAAGTAATCATTCTTGCACTTACTTTTGCGAGTGATGGAAAAGGCTGCTGATCTAAGCGAATTTGATAGAGGGCAGGTCGTAATGGCCCGAAGACTCAGAACGAGTAGCACCAAAACTGCACGACTGGTAGGTTGTTCACGATCTGCCGTTGTTAGTATTCATGCCAAGTAGATAAATGACGGTGACACCAGCATAAGACGCTAAGGTGTTAGTCGTCCACGTGTCATCAAAGAAAAAGGACGTCGGAGACTGTCCCGCTTGGTAAAGCAAAATCGGCGCGAGACAGTGGCTCAGCTGACAGCCAAATACAATGCAGGTCCAAGTGCAAGTGCTTCGGAACACACAGTTCAGCGGATACTGTTCAGAAGACACTGACATTAGAATATAGTGCTCATAAACAAATAATTAAACTTTTAAGAACATATTAAAAATTAAATCGCAAAGTAAATCTAAATATATTTTTAGTGAAATTTATTAGCTTAGCTTATTAATATTTTGAAATCAATGTTAATTTTGGGTTCAGGGTGTAAAGTTTTACGAAAGGAACGTGCAAAAAAATTTTTTTAGGGCCAAGAACACATTTCTCGCATTAGCTCATCGCCTTGACTTCTGATCTAGATTTAGGTCTCGGTTTAATTGTCTCCTTCTTGCTAAAACCACCCCACAAGGACAACTAACTACATTCATACGTAACTAGTCCTAAACGATTATCATAGCCCGTTGTGTGTGTTGCTCCTGTACGACATTATAAAATACCTACCTACCTAGATGAGTATCTATGAATTAATAATCACTCAGAACTATAAATAATCGATTTCCTCCATTACAATCACATTGTATTATGATTTATCTCAGTGAGCGTTTGATGGGTTTATAGGAGAGTTGGTAATTACGGGTAAATAATTGACCAACCCGCTGATATTTATGGCTTTGAGAAATGCGTCTATACTTATTTCTCGGTTAGTGCTGCTACCATTTAGGAAAGACAAGTGTCATTAGAGTTTTAGAATGAAACTCATTGGGAAACTGGCCGGATGACTACTGCAAACCACGTCTGGAAGCCAATTGTCTGTTCCCAAGATGAGTGATGATCTCGATTTTAGACCATACATAACTTATCGGGTTATCAAGGTCTGGGATAAAAATATCAAACGTACGTCAGTGATGGTCAATTGGGCATTCACATCGCATTGGGACTAACAAGCTGAGGTACGTTTAAAAAAAAATTAACCTTTAATTGCTTGTGAAGCCTTCAATGGCTGTCGGCCCATAGAGCACATGTCCTTTGAAGGGCACTATGCTTTATGGGTGACAGTTTTGTCCTTTGAAGGGTTAGCCCTCTATGCTTATACATGAAGTACGTGTCTTTCGAGTAGAAATGTACACTTTGTCTTAAGAGACGAGAAAGTGCTGTGAAACAGACCTTAGGTGAGTGACACACGAGGCGACCGGAGCAGCGAGAGCAGATTGCTATTTCTTCCTAATATGAAGGAAATTCGGTCAATCCGCTCGGAATGTGCCACCCAAGGCACTGTCTTGTGCCAACACCCGAAATGACTTTTTTTTAAAGAGATCTTAAGACGTACCTAACTCATGGCACGATTTATTGTACCTGCGAATAGTAGGCGGAACATGTTTCATTCCTCCCTGGTTCTATTTCTCTCCCAGTGTTAGTAAAACTTTCCTTATGTATGTGTGTGTATGTCCATTACTTGATGTTGTCTGTCTTGTGTTTGGGGTAGTATGGCGAAATATGGCCTTCACACCATAAAGCGCAATTCAGCAGACCATATTTGTTGTAAAATTGTCAGTGTAAATACATGCAGTGACACAAATCCGAGTATAGATTATTCTTAATTCTTGCTTTATAAATCTTTCAGCAGCAGTACTTTTCTGGCTATTTTTATTGGCTGTTTTGAGTACATGAAGTACTACTTCCTTAATCTCAGTTTCTAATAATTCGAGATTTCGGTCCGTCCACATTACCTCGGATAATAAAGGTTTTAGAGTAGTTTTTTCACCCCCGATAACTGAATGCACGGTTAAGGTATAATTAGTTCTAGTTCCTTCCTAACCCACCAAATTTACAAGCCTTCGCCACATCGCAGTACTTGCAGCAACTTAATTTTATAACGCTCTTAAGATGCGAAACCAATGAATAATTTTTATTAAAAAAAATAGTGTCATGTATCCGTAGTTTATAAAGTAGATTTTAAGTTTTTAAATTTGATAACTTAATAGAAAGGATAGTATTTCAGAACATGATTACCTGTTTTCGTGATTTTCTTTTCAGTCTTAATTTAACTAATTTCATCCCTAGATCCATTGAAAAATCCCAAATTATATTCCAACTTTTTAGAAGAAAAAAATGTCTTCATTTTTCGATAGAACTCGAAATATTTTGAATGCCATTTAGACAACGTTTCTATAAAGTATATTTAGAAGTTTTATTCTCATCCTAGATCCTATTTTCCCCATTCGTGAGTATTTAGGACTCAAAAAATGTGTTTTTTTTTTTGAATTAATTTGGATATTAATAATCATTTGGTGCCTTTCGTAAATTTTTTCTTCATGTATCAAAAATGTACCAGTTGCATAAAAAGTTTTATAAAAATGAATAGGAAATAAATCGCTCATTCTGGTTTATGTATCGAGTGTTTGTAAGTATAAAATTCATATTTGTTTCCAAATAGAGATGGCAGCACGATCGTCTTACGACTACGATTCGTCGTGCTACCTTTTGATAGTAAATAAATATTCAGATTAAACTCAGAAATTCCACAACCATTGAAAACTTTTAGCGGAACGTAGATAGCATATCTTTTAAATTTTATTCAGATTGTTGAGGAGTCTCAAATCGTGAAATCTAACATGGTGAGACGAAATCTTTGGGAAATTTAAATCAGTGGGATCTATTTAATAGGGCTTTGGGAGTTGTCATCATCCCTACCTTGAAGAATTTTGTTTTGCTTTTGTCGATGTCTGATAAATTTAACTAAAATTGTGTATTATTTCATCACGTGCTTATTTTAAAGTTTGAAAAAAAAACTTGAAATATCGGGATATTGGAAGATCCCTATTGTCATGGAAGGGGGTAGTAATTTCGACAGTACTTCCACCCATAAGAAATTTATAGCTAAGATGTACTATGTAAACTTTTAGAATTCATAATTTTTTACTTGAATGGACAGGCACGTTAAGTTATCGGACAAAAAATTCATGTATATACTGTTAGATACCTGTTTGAGGTTTGGGTTTGATTTGTGCTTTTGTGATCATTTTAATATCAAAAGACTATTTTTATTCGTCTTATTAAAGATATGAATGATCCCATTTTCTCAATTGAAAATTACTTAGTAGAGGGCAAATATCAAAACCAAATTTTCATATTTTTATAGTTATATTTTAAAATATAAATATTGACATGCAATTATATTTTTTAACTGATGATTATATATCAATAAAAAAGTATCAAAAAATAACTTTATAAAAATGTACTGAGGCTAGCATTGGAAAATTAAGTAAATATTTAAGTTCCTTTTGTACTCTATTAACTTTTCCTTTGTAATCTCCTTTTGTAATCTCTTTTCAACATCAATTTTGGTAATGTTGAGAAAATGTTATAATTTGGTTCCAGAATTTGACCTTTTACTTTTTGTTAACTTTAAAGCTCTTGTTACACCCGTCAAAAAAAAAAGACTCACTTCATCGCAATTGCATTATTTACATCATAGAACAAAACGGAAGGTAGCAATCAATAGGGGGGAATGTTTTCTACAAATACCAATACTTAAAATTTGTCTAAGGGGTTGTCTTCATATTAAATTGGGTGCTTACTCCGATATTTTCAATATGGACCCCCATCTTTTTTCAGAAATTTGGATTCTACACACAATTTCAGGCGGATTTGATGAAAAAATAATGAAAAAAGGCGTTAAATTGATCGAGAAAATCCATAAAAACCATTGAGGGAGCGTGTATATGAATCACATTTATAAATATTAATAAAGACGTGTAGTGGCCGTTACAGTCAATGACCTGTTGCAGGCGCTTTGGTATGGAGTCCATAAAGATGGTGACAAAGTCAGAATCCGTTCTGATTGAATCCCAGATCTGTTGGCAGAAATTTCTGTTTTCACTTTGTGAACAATCCCTACTAACGACAATAATAATCGAATTTTGCAATCAGTTTAACTGCGCTACTAATTATGCACGTGATGAGCTGAAATTTGGAATTCCGATGTTTTCAGTAACAGTTGAATCGCACGGAGTCAAAATTTGCCCAGGTTTCTATTCATAATTTTTATGAATATTAATTTCATAATTAATAAAAAATAGTAAAATTTAGTTTGATAGTTAAAATGTTTATAGATTGTGTTTGGGTTTTTGGGTAGCAAAGGATAGAAAAACAATTTCCAAGGAAAATTAATGTTTTTAGCAAATATAACAAAAAACGTGAAACGCCAATTTAACATTAGATCTAATTATCAATCACTTACAAATCGGTGAAAAATCCAATAAAATTGATGAACTTCTTTTTATTTCCGCCTGAAATGTGTGAAGAATCCAAATTTGTGATAAAAGATGGGGGGTTAGTATTGAAATTTTCGAAGCAAGCACCCAATTTAATATGTAGACGGCCTCTTAGACAAATTTTAACTATTGATATTTGTAGAAAACAGTCATCTCTATGGATTGCTACCTTCCGTTTTGATCTGCGATGTAAATTGTGCAATTACGATCGGGTGAGTCGTTTTTTTTGACGTGTGTACATACCTAACATTTTTATAAGAAGTCGATTAGAATACCGTAATAATTTTTTTTCTTGCATGACTAAATCAGAAAAATGTCTTGATATTTTAGAGCATCTAATTAAAAGGACTTGTAGCCGTATGTGTGCGATATAAATGTAGGATTTACCAATAGGTCATTATTCCCTACGCAGTCTGACCATTTGTTAAAAGGTCGATTATAATACCGCAATAATTTTTTCTTGGATATGACTAAAATACAATATTAAAATCTCGATCTTGTTAAAACATCTTTTGAAAGCGATGTTGCCCTATGTACGATATAGAGGTGACATATAATGATGGGTCACTGAGTTTCCTATCGCAGGTTTGTCTTTTTGTATTGCTAATGACTAAAACAGAAAAATACCTGTTATAATCTTATTAAAACATTTCTTTTCATGTAATTTAAAATCCTTGGTTCCGGTCTAATAAATATTCATTGCTGTATTGTGTTCCGAATTTGCCTTGTAAAATATATACAATCCACTTTTGTAAGCTTTGAATTTTTTTTACCTTTCCCATTATTCGGTTATGCTTAAAATATGGTAAAACACTCGTAAAAAGGGGGAAATGCATTGAAAGACTAACGAGGTATTATTCACAAATTGCATCTCGTTTTCAAAGCAGAGTTTCTTGAAATTCCTATAATTTTCTTTTTATTCAATTTTTTATAAAATAACTTAGCCTTCATTTGAATAGCATGTAATGAATTTAAAAAAAGTTTTGAATAGCGTTGAAAAAACGGGAAAGTAATTTTTAAGGACGTTTTTCCCCCCCGGAAAAAAAGTCTTTCAAAAGACATCTCACAGTTAATATTTTATTCATAAAATGCATTCGGAAATCAAAATGGTGGAAACGCCGAACTTATATCCGTTAGCATGCTTAAAAGTGTGTAGCGATTAAAAATGCAAAATCTCTTAGGGTATTTATATGCGAGTTCTTATTCATGCGATATTGATTTTTTATAGTTAAATATTTATTGATGTCTGCCTGATATTCGATTTCAATTTGTTGTAAAACTGAAACGTGGGTGGAATACGTATAAATGTTTTAAAAGATAGATTATTAGTTTATATTAATCGGTCTTATGGTTCAATGTTAGGCCAACTTGTACGTTGTTGTGATGACACTTGTTCGATCTGCATTTTACTGTGGATTCTTGTTCAAGTTATTGCTTGCAAAAATTGAAATCTTCATCTTGATGTATGAGTGATTCAATAATTATCTTCAATGCAGTTGTATTAGTGTTTCTGTTGTTAGTATGTCGGACTGTCGCAGGTCACTAAAAGCCGAGTTTTTGGTACTAATTCAACCTTAGCGACTAGGGATATCTTTTTAAGCATAATCGTCTCAAAATTTTCCATTTCCCCGTTTAATAGCCCGTTGTTTTGCTAAAGTAAGACGTAAATTCAACTTCCTTCTTTTGTGTGTGTGGAATACGTATACTGATTGATTACTTGACGTTGTTCGTCTTGTTTTTGGCCAAATATGGGCCTTTGCGCCATAAAACTCAACCAACCAACGTCGCTCTTTAACCTGTTGTGAATGCCTTTTGGAAAGGAATATGCCAATTGCACATAACTAGTATGCTAGTATTGGAATAGTTAACTGTTTCTTTTCCTTATCCAATAGTTTCTGTTCACGGCATATGAAAATCATCTCTAAAAGCGAAATATGCAAAGTTATCGATCTCGGAATCTCGAAATAAAGATAATGGACTCAGTATAAAAGCGGGTTCTTTTGGTACGCAAATTAGATGCCGGGAAAGAAAAGGGTGAAAGAGGAAAGATATATCTCATTGAATAGGAGACGTTCTCTGAATATACATCTGGAATATCCCTTCCGAAGGGCAGATTGATTGCATTCCGCGTAGTATGCCCCTCACGACCGCTCCCCGAATATGCCGCCTTAAATTATGCAAAATATTTCCGGTTCCGAAGCTCAAATTATCGAATGACGGGGTACAGGAGCTGAATCGGTCAAAATTGCCCGAGACCTTTTTCGAATTCAATTTTATTCCAATTCTTTCGCTGTTTTGGGATGTTCCCGGCTGTCCGTGGGCGAGGTGGGGCTTTGTTTTTTCCTGTTCTCCTTGTTTGGGGAAATTGAAAGCCCGGGAGTTTGAATGGCGTATCATTTCCTCCATTTCGCGAAGAAAATGACGCGTAGAATTGCTTTATGTTCGGGAATGAATCCTGTGTTCTCTGTTATTCTGGAGAATGAACGGTGTTCGAAATAACGTATGATACCTGTGGAATGGTTTAATAGGAGGCAAACTGCATCTAGTGCGGTCCTCTTGGCAGGCTCGTACTTTATGTATATTCAAGGACAAGTACCTCCGGAAATAGACTCCTGATCCGACTAGTAAAGCTACAATAAATTTGCTTAAACGGGGATTGCGGATTGTGTTTTTATCGACCGAAGTTTATCGAATGTCTCGCGTAGATCCCGGTCTGAACTGTAAAATGACGTTAAAGTGACAAACCAAACCCACCAATCGCAAGGTAATTCAGACTATTAAAAATACAGTATATTTTCTACTGAGACTGAATTTTGTTTTCATCTACGGAGGTCTATCGAATGTTATGGGTGGATCCTAATTCCTGATCTCATTTGAATTCGTGTAGAAAAGATGACCTTAAAGTGACAAACCAAATCACTCAATCTCAAGGTGATTCAGACTAGTTAAAATACAATAAATTTGCTTCATCGTAGATTGCAAATTGTGTTTTCATCTAATTAAGTCTATCGAATGTCTCGAGTAGATCCCGGTCTAAACTGTAAAATGACCTTACAGTGACAAACCAACCAATATCAAGGTGATGCAGACTAGTAAAAGTACAGTAAATTTTCAGCGGAATTCCAAATTTTGTTTTCATCTACGGAGTCTCGAATCCCGGTCAATTTGTCTTCGTGTAGCAAAAAATGACCGTAGAGTGACAAACCAACCAATCTCACGGTGATTTGTACTAGTAAAAAAAATGCAGTAAATTTGTTACAATGGGGATTGGGTTTTCCATCTGGGGAAATCTAGTTTGTCATTTCGACCTTCAGTAGTTATAGCAGATAAATCTTTATTGATCTACTGTCAGCGATTTTCAACCTTTTCTATCTCATGGCACACAAACTAGTTACTAAAATTCTGCTGCACACATAAGAAATATTTTTGCAAATCTGATAAAAAAAAGTTTTAGATTTGATTGATTTACAGATTGTAATAGTAATTACCGACCCCAGGGCTGCCACAGGCGACTAAAGGCTACTTTCGCTGCTGTTTTTGAATCTTGGCGACTAGTGGAAAAAGCAAATAAATGAAGCAAAATCGTCTCAAATGGTCCTATTTTAAAAGCTTTGGAGACTTCGGAAATTTTGGATATTTTTGAAAATTCACCGAACTGAACGAAAGTTTAGTCCCCTTTTTCCAAATAACAACGGATGGAAAAATATTTTTCGGATTTTTCTTTTGGCGAGAAAATTTTCCAAGCGGCGCCATTTTCGTTGTTTAGACGCGCCAAGTTGTGTCAACCATGAAAGAAAAAGATCGAAAACTAGTTACTAGATTGTTATGAAAACCTTATTAAGAAAATATTTAGCAAAGATGAGAGAAAGAGAGATCGTAGTGCGACAAATCAAGCCAAACCTCACTCATGGCGCAAGGAATGGGCACAAATCAAACATCCCAAGATCATGTCATACACCTTTGAAAAGTTGGCCATCGATTTAATAGAGAGAGGGACCAAATTAATTAAGGCTCGAAACTCAATTTTTCCGAAATGGTTTCCATCAAAAAATATTCCACAAACAAAAAGAGGAAGGAAATGAAAAGGTGACATTTTTTCATTTCTCTCCCAGACCCTTTTTTCTTTATCTCGTTCACCCTTTTCGTAAGTTTTTGTCCGCTCGATAGCAAATTTGTTCAATGGAATAAAATCACGACACAAAAAGAGAGTTAATTTGTCTGTGACTGCACGAATCCGCTTCTGCGGATAATTGAAATAATGGAAAATGTGCCGAATATCGCTCCGTGTTTGCAGTGGTTCTGGATTAGAAGAGGGAAGGAACCCCCCCCCCCCCCTCCCCCTAAAAGTAAGAAAGAATTAGTATGTATCCATGGAATAGATTTTTTTTTATTGCTCTCGTTGAGTGAAAGGTGGAGATTTCTAATTTAGAAACAGAAATAAATATCCAGGGATAGTCTTGGAAAAATTCGAATTAAATTATGTGTTGAATGACATGCTTCGAATTGTCTAAATTTGAGCAGCTTGTGCCGAAAGATATACGGAATGAGTCAATAATCTCCAATGTACTGTTTGTCCAAAAACCGCTACCGATATCATGTTTGGCGTTTTTCTTCACCTGCGTAATCACAGATATATCTTCATTGAGCTGCGTCTGCGATTTTCCACCTTTTTCATCTATTGACACGCAAACTAATTACTAAAAGTCTATGGCACACCTAAAAATTTATTATAATTTTGCCGATCTGGCAAAAAAAGTTAAGAATTCGAATTGATTTCAGGAAAATAGCAATAGGACCCCGTTTTTGCTTCGTAGCCGAAGTAGCTCAGTTGGAAGAGTAACGTATTAGCAACCGGAGGGTTGCGAGTTCATTTCCTACCAAAGACCGTCATGCATAAAACCTGTCGTGGCCTCAAATGGTCACACGTTAGCTTGAAGTGGAAGTTTAAAGAGTGGGGTGCCAGCTCAGGTGTTGCCTGATCCTGGTTCAAATTACGTGGTGTTGTACCCGGATCTTTCCCATCAGGGTTGATCCCGGACCGTCTCTAATAGCCCGGTGTTTTTCTCCAGTACGGTGTTAATTAAATAACTACCTACCTACCCTTTTTTTGCTCTATATTGGCATTTAAAAAATATTTTTGTAACAATTTATTTCTGATGCTGTAGTAAAAATTAATGCTCAAAATTATGTATATGGCTATTATAATTACACTAATTTATTGATTAAAATTGTGCACATACTTATCAAAAGTGCGTAACTAAACCTGTTGAAATGAAATATATTTCATAAAATTTAAACCGTTTCACCTTCCCTAATGTTCATCATCTGACCGTGATGTAAAATGAGGTGTTTTCCTCTGATCTTTCCCTTCGGGATTGATCCTTGATAGTCCACTCTGTTGCATCAAAGCGATGTAAATTCAACTACCTACCAACTTTCCGTTTGGCACACCAATACCATTCTTGTGGCACACCGGATAAAAATCGATGGTTGTTAAATGTTGCTTTAAAAATTTCACAAAATAGCCTTGCAAAAGCCCTACTTTTCCCTTTACAAAACGTGTGGGAACCTTGTGTGTTATTTCAAATATCGAAACCAAATTTCTTCAAATCACTCAAGAGGTTGATGTGTTTCAATGGGTTTGCCCACTAAGCTACTAGCAACCTGTCATTTGTAGGCGGCACATTTTCCATTCCTTCTTGGGTGTATTTCTCGATTCTGTTTAACCCTCGTCTACTTTTCTGCTTTTTGCTTATTTTCTCCACCTTCGCCGTCTTGTGTTTGGCACAGCTTAGCCTGATATAGCCCTTGCAACTTCAACCTACCAAACAAATCACTCACTTTTCTGTCCAACTATGTAAAAACCTGTTCTAAAACGATTAAGGTTGGTAGGTAGTTAATTAACGTTCCACTGGAGCAGCATAACGGTCTATTGGTGACGTTCCGGGATCAGTCCCAAAGTGAAAGAACGAGAACAACGCGTTGTTTTGAACTACGGTCAGATGGTGAGTGTAACACCTGAGCTGGCACCCCGATCTCAAAACTTCCACACCAGGCCAACGTGAGGACATTAGAGGCTCCAACCCCCACGTATACGACGATCTTTTGGTTAGATCTAGTTTCGAACTAGCAACCCTCCAATTGCCAATCCGTTACTCTTCCATCTGTGTTCCCTTGGCTCTTCTAAAATAATTAAGAAAAGTAATGAATATGAAATGAGCAAGCAAAGTATGGATGTGTATAAATGTCCGCAATAAGCATTTTAGATTATTTTCAGCGATGGATATTATTCTAACCGCATGTGTTAGGATTGATAATCCACCATTTAACATGAATTAGAATTAAAATATTTTGTTCACTGTCATTTACTTGATTGCTTCGATAACAATAACCGTCTCGTGAAAAATAACGGCAGTTAAATTTCAAGAACACGCCACAATGTGATAGAAGTATCTGCAAGTTATAATTTTGCGACTTGAAATGAAGTTTATTTTAAATTAGACAGCTTCGATTCGCCTACGCCACATTACGCCGGGAGAAATTCAATTTCTCCTGATGTGAACTTTTAATTAAATTTACTATGCTTCGCCTTCGTGATAATGCAGTTTTTTTTATGGTATGTAATCAAAAGACTCTTTCCTCATTACACCGTGCTGCTGAATTACTTTTTGCGTATTTTCCTTCTTTTTGCGCTGCCGAATATGAAAATGAAATGATGATAAATATGCTTATTTAGGAATTTTGCTTTTTTGCTCTTCCCGGAATTTCTTTCAAGTATAATAGAGGTAAAAGTTTTGTACGATTCGGGGGAATATGTTCAAGTCGTAATTAATTTCTTCGTAATTGTATGTACTGTAGTTAAATGTAAATTTAATTATGCTTTTAATTTTATCGATTATTTTTTCACTGAAGTGTCTTGAACTATTTGCCTTTCAGCTTATTTTTGTAGATAATTCGCTTGAGGCCTTTTCTGTCAAGCTAAATTACAAGTGGCAAAACTGTTTATACGGTGATACATTTTTCCTGTATATATTCTGAACTTAATGTCAAGCGATTGATGCATAATTGTTAGCGTCAAACCAAAAAAAAAACCCAATCATTTACTTAGCGTTGTTTGGCGCAGCTTGGCAAAATATGGCTCTTGCACAATAGAGCCCATCTCGACTAAACATGTGTTGGTTGGATTTGGTTCACAAATGAATTCATACCAGGTCATCTGCCTTCTCTACATAGTCTCGCTATATGGTTTTTTTTTTGGTTGAGTCTTATGGTGCAAGGCCATATTTGACTAAGCTGTGCCAAATGAAGTCTTGTTTGGACATACACAACGAAAAATCTGCCGACGCAGTAGTTAGTTGGTTGAGTTGGGATTTTATGGCGCAAGAGCCATATATGGTCAATCTTTGCCAAACACAAGACAGGAAATATTAAATAAATTGTGGGTTGTTTTTATGGTGCAAAAGCAGTATGGGGCCAACCTGCGCCAAATGCAAGACAGAAAGTGAATTAATGAATATACACAAGGAAAGTTTTACTGACTCAGAAGAAAGAAGTTTAGTTATTAAATGTCAAATACTTAGGCTACAAGAAATAAAAACTCACAAGTTTGCCATACTTTGATTAGGTTTTATGGTAGAAGATCCATATACAACTTATAGCTGCCCCAAAGAACGTCAAGTTAATGGACATACACAAACGAAAAGATTTATTGACACAGAGGAGGGAAAGCTAAGTATAAATTTGGAATATTTAGGGGCTTTAAGAATTAGAATTCATGTGTTTGCCATCAGTTTGTTGGTTTTGTTTAAGGGTGCAAGGGCCATATTTGACCACAACACAAACAGCGTAAAGTAATGAACACACAACAAGGAAAGTTTTACTAACACAAAAGAAAAATACGCCCAGGGTAAGTTTCAAGAATCGAACTTGCGGCTTCTACAGTTCACAGGAAATTATCTTCGAAGGACATCAAGATATCACCGGTTCGATGCATTAACAACTTCTTTGTATAAGAGGCTCTTGATACACACATAACTAACTACACTCTTCAATTATAAAGCAGAGCCACATGATAGCCCAGTTGGAAGAGTAACGTATTAGCATCTGGAGGGTTGCGAGTGCGAAACTGGGTCTAACCATAGACTGTCGTGTACATGGTGGCTGGTGCACGTTAAATCTACCGTGGCCTCAAATCTTCTCACTTTGGCGTGGTGTTATAAATTTGGAGAGGGGTGCCAATACAGATGTGACCCCGTCAATTGGCCATGGTTCTTAATGACGAGGAGTTGTCCTTGTATATCTGCCTTGGAGATTGATCCCGGGCCGTCGCCAATAGCCTGCTGATTTGCTCCGGTATGACGTTAATTAACTACCTACCTCTATTGTGTGTTTTGTTAATAAATTATGTGGTGAATTCCCACTGCTAGGCACAGCTGACTGTAGAGGAAAGAAATACAGTCGCCTTTGACCTTTATGCACGAGTACAGATACCCAACAAATCTGTTCGCAATTCGTCTATTATAACTCAGACTTCTGGGCGATCGTTACATTCGTAAGAGCTGTCAGCTCATCAGGCTCGATTGCAATTAAGTTCCGATCATTGATCTGCTTCGATTGATCATGAGCTTTGTTACTAGTTGAATCAATTCCTCTGATCTGTTTAGTCTGACCTCTTTCATCCTATCCAAGTAGTCTGAAGGTATTGATTTCCAATCGCCAGTCTTGTGCATTGACGGGTAAAATGTAATTTTTCGCAAATTCTTTTTTTCCAATAATTGGGGTGGTATTTTAAGGAGGAACCTTCCCCCAAAAGCTGGCAGTCTGAAAGCCTTTGGTAGAGTTCTTACAGGACTTAGCGGGGTTCCTACGGGAATGTCGTGGCTCAGTGGGTATTTCTTCTGCGCTAGCAACCTACGAGTTTTAGGCGTCGCAAGGTCGAATCCTTCATGGGCGCATTCTCTCTTTTTCTGTAAAAGTGAACTTTCTTTGTGTGTGTTGGAGCCGTTTTGGGTAATAACCACTGCGCTAGCAATCTGCGAGTTTCAGGCGGCGCTGGTTCGATTCCTCCTTCGATGTATTTCTTTCTTCTGTGTCAGAAAAACTTTGATTGTTTGTCTATTACTTGATGTCGTCTATCTTGTGTTTGGCGCAGCATGACCAAATATGGCCTTTTGTATGCCATCTATATAGTATGCCATCTACTATATCTACTCTATGGTTGGAAAAAGGTTAAATGAAAAGTTGAACCCCAGTTTAGTAGTTATAAAGGCTCTAAAACTACTATTAAAATCTAGTCTCCTTGTAACAAAAAGTTGAAATCTGCACCAAAGTAAGGGAAAATACGACAAAAAAGCAAAAGTCATCTATACACACAACTGATTACAACCCATACTGCATTGATCTTTTACCATTTAATATTATCGCATCTCAATTCGTTGTTTTGGAAGAACAATGACGGGGATTCATCGTTCATAATAGCATATTTCTGTTACGTTTAAATGATGCCACTTATTTAGGTGAATTTTGAATATTCCCCCCCCCCCTCCAATTCTGTAGATGCGTGGTTGTTCCCCTGATATTTGTAATGAAATATTAGACCCATATTCGCTAAATTTACAAAACACTTTTTCATTTATTCAATACGAGTCACTGCGTGGCAAGCCCGGCGTTGCCCATGCCAGTTGCTTTTGTGGGGTTGTTGGTTTCCTTCGCAAACCAAATAGGAGTTCGTAGCCTATTGGATAACAGCCATTACGGAGTTGCCCACGACAGTTCTTTTCGTGGAGGTCGCATTGCCCGTGTAGTGGTTTGCTTCCCAAACCAAAAAATGTAAATATTTAATTGAAAAATTATTTATTAAACTAAAACTAAACGTATAAGGTTTCGAACTGGTGTCAAATTTTCCGCAGATTTCAAATCAGTTGAAATTTTCAATTTATCTTTAACGATCCCGATTTTACAAAAAAGAACTAAATGAAGCCAGCCAAAATGTTTTTTATTTTCTTTGCTTTCTTTCGCTGAAATCGTTAGAGGGCTGGAAACGTTGTCTGTTTATTTTTGGAACACGAATGTTAGCGTGACGTCACATTCTCTTGCAAAAATATAAAATATATTCAGTTTAAAAATTTTATTTATTTAAAGAAAATTGTACATTTAGGTATCGATCTAATGTGATTTTTTCCGCAGATTTGAAATCCGTTGAAATTTTTACTCTATCTTTAACGGTCTAGGAGAGAGAAAAAAAAGAACTACATAGCTAAAGTTAAAACTTTCTTTTTTATCGTCTGATGGAAAATCATTCCTCCGCTCAAACTGAAAACGGAAACGGTAAAAATAAATTTAAAATCTGCCATCTTTATGCTGTTGCCTTTCCAAAGAAAACAATAATAATTAAATTTCATTAAATTAATTTTAAAATGTTCTAGATTGAATTTTAAAATTCGCCGCGACCCTAAAATTGCAAAAAATTAGGATTACCTGTGTGCCAAATCCCATTATTGTAAGTGCCATAGATTCGTCAGGACTTTGAGGGCAAGAAACAAACAAACAGACAAACACTTCCACTTATAATATTAGAGATTATTTTATACAATCTATTTATTGACATTTTTATTCATTCAGTTATTTACATCTTGCAAATGTCATAGTTTACACAATATACCCCGTATGTCCTTTTCCCAGTCAAATTCAAAACAATCGTAAGTAGCACTTGTCGTTTCACCGAAGAACTTACCTCTCGTATCGAAATAGGACCGTGGTATCCCGGTTGGAAAAGTAACGGATTAGCAACAGGGGGATTGCGAGTTCGAATCCAATCAAAAATAGTCGAGTTCGAAGGGAGCTGGAGCACGTTAAATCTGTCGTATCATAAAATGTCCTGACATTAGCGTGGTGTGGTAGTTTGGAGAGTGGGGGTCAGCTCAGGATGACCTCATCATCTGGTTTAAAATTACGTGGTGTATGTTCTTGAATCTTTCCCTTCTGTGGTTGATCCCAGACCGTCGCCAATAGTCCGTTGTGTTGTTCCAGTGCCATGTTAATTAGATACCTACTTACCTACCATTGATGAAAGGGCGATAAACTGCATAGGTAAGGATTTTCCGATATGTATCATGCTAGAGAATTTAGGTAGCGGAAGTAAAACCTGCATTTACCGTCTGGTTTGTAGATATTGACTATCCCTCTTAGTGACTAATATTACCGCTCTACTGATAAATTTTAACGAGCAGAAAATCCTGAAATGAAATTCCTTTTCATTTGTAGGATTCATCTAAGTAGAATCCGTATTATCGCATAAAAAATGGGAATTCTTTCGAAATCCACTAAAGGAATTTTAGTTCGGATGCTTCTGAAATAGTTTCATCGGAATTTTTTCGGAGCTCCTAAGTACAGATATCCATCTCTATACTGATAAAAAAACTGTCAACTTTTTGCAAAAATATGTTTAGTTATTAAAAATATTTTCTTAACTGGCTCAATCATAGTGGGATGAAATATCACGCGTCGTTTTTTTGTATTGTTTAAATAACAAAACTTTTTCTGCAACAATATGTTCCCAATTTTTTTCATGGAAGAATTTTCTAAATACTTTCTTTCTCCACAAATGTGAGTTTTTACATATCCTAGTATACAGTATATGTAAAAAGGATATGGTTATGGAAAAGAAAACATTGCTTGTTTTCCACAAGGGCAATATCAAGTAACTTGAAAAGCTATACTAAAATACATGGGTTTTGTTTTGCGGTTTAACAGGGAATTGAATTTTTGTTGATTGAGAAATATTTCCATTTTTAGTTTAAATACACTAATTAAATTTAAAGCTTGCGTTTTGCACCTTGGTGATAAAAAGAGAATTTGCACCTCCATCAGGGATTTTCAATGTAAACAAACCTGCCGGAAAGCGAGCATTTTATTTCCGCTACTTAAATGCTCTCGGCGTGATACATTTTGGGGTTAGTTTAAAGTCAAACGTTGCTAAAAAGATTATAATCTAATTTACGTTTAGCTGTCAAGTATATATCAATTCGGAATTCTACTGGGTATAACCGAACATTGATCATCCAATTGGTCCACGTGGCTGGTGAAGACGACCATCCATTGCTCTATTATCTGAATGGTCCATGCAGCACAGACTTCGGCGATTTCACAGCTTTTGTCACCAGTCTAGAAATGTGTATTTACACATCGATCCTCTCCTGAGGTGTTCTCGTGCCAAACGAGGGGATAAAATGCCAAATCGGCCAATCCAGTCGACGTTTGACAGAGCTGTCACGTGACTACTAGTCGATAAGTTCACTCCTTTTGAATCTACTCTTAGTAGCAATTCTCACTTTAATAGTATTTCACTTTTATGGGGTCGACCCCACTAAGCTAGCGAGTTGTTGGCGGCGTATTTCTCTCTTCCATGTCACCTTGAGTTTGGAATGAACCAACCTCTTATCTTTGTCAGTAAAGCTTAACCTGTATATGCCTGTCTACATGACGTGATCGGTCGTGTGTTAGACGCAGCTTGGATGGCCATTGCACCACAAAACCCAACCATGCATCTCTTAGTAACCTTGGATGACATACAAATTTGATTTGAAAAATTGGTGCCTTATGGTCATCCACTTCATGGCATGAATCCGAACAATCCTTTAGTCATTTGTTTATTCTTATAAGTTGCGGGACATTCGTGATAGATATGAAAATTCCCTCGCTGAATTATCTTATTCTCTTTATTGTATTATTCATGGTGAGTTATCTTCTATTTGGCGGTTGTGTCTATCCGTCATAGAACGCCGTGCTCATTGACCAAGCTCGAGCCATCCGGCTCCTTCCATTTGTTTTGTCTCATTGTTAGCGCTGCGGGGCACAGCGTTGTGCTTTTATCAATCGTATAGATTGATGTAAGACGAATCGGAAACATTATTTTTCTTTTATCCTGTCTTCTATCTCGCTCTCTTGCGGAAATCCATACTGGACAACGGTTGAATCTCCCCACTGGACCATCCTTTAGAAATTTTCTCCTAGATTTAACCTATCCCCTTCCGATAATCCATCACATGTCACGACACAGTGGAGACCCCCTAGCAAATCCAATACACTTAAGGGCAATTATTTAGAAATACCTAAGTTTGAATCGTGTAATCTTAATGCTCATATTTTCGTTTGTGCCATACCCGACAGAAAAGAGGCTAAAATTTAGATTTTAGAATCTAGAAGAATCGTAGCAAATAAGAGTTCATTTATATTTTCTTTTAGGGGGTTTTGTATTTTGGCTAGTGAAATTTTGCATGTTTACAACGGACTACACTTTCTGTAGTTAAGTAATTGACCGGGATGACCGAAGGAAAAGATCCGTGGGCGACCCCTCGTTGTAGTGAACAATATATGACGAATTAGTGCTTAAGCTTGCACCCCACTGTTCAAACTTCTACACCACGCCAACCTAAGGACTTGAAGTAGAGCAAAAAAAAAAAAAAAAAAAAAAGTTCAAAATTATTTTATTCGGAAGTGATATTTTTACTTAATATCTATACACATTTTGATGACACTTATAAAAAAAAACGAATAAAATATTTTTTATTTATTAATAAACGTGTTATAGAACTGGTTAAATTTTGTACTAATGCTATGAATTTAATTGTTTTTTTCTGAGATAATATTTCATACTAAGTTTGTTTTGTACTTCCTATCATTAAAGTTGTTTGCAAATGGTCATTGTAAATAATGATCTGCATTGGGATTTTACATAATTTTCGAAAAAAACCTTCCAAATTGGTAAGTACACCCAAATACAGCTATAAATCCCGTGCATATGATTTTAAAAGACGGTATTTATCTTACGAAAGGTATTTATAGTATTGGGTTAGATCCATTAAACATCATATTTAGCATATCATTTTACACATCAATCACTTCCAATTGAAGGTATGACGGAAGCTCATCAATTGTAAAGTCAAATGGATTTTGAAGTAAGGAAATGTCTTTTGCACTTACATCAATATCCGAAAAACGCTGTTTGTAACTGTTGGTTCAATTCAGAAAATGTATCCGCCGCAAATTTTTTTGGGAATGAGGATTTCGCGCTAATATATCTAAAACTAATAACAAATAAACCACGACAGCCGTCTGTTGTGGCAATGAACGACAGCAAAATGGAAATTGTGCAAGACACGGGATGCAAGCTCCCATACTCTTCGGGCCATCAAGAGAATTTATCGTACAATATTTTATCGCATGACCAAAATCAATAGGTGTGCAAGTAGCCTGAGAGTTAGCATTGAAACGAGAAGCCCACTTTGCAACAAAAAAAAATCACAGGTTCTGTGAGAAAGAAAATCCAAATTACGTATAACCAAAATTGATAACATTTCTTTTTTTGACTATCAGTAGTTTTAAAAAATAGAAATTATGTCTTTTTTTAAAAATATATTTTCACATTTTTCTTTTTAACTGACAACTTTTGCGTATCCCTTGTTTTAGGTCGTTATAAAAAATTTTAGGTCCTTGAAAAATATTTATTTGGTTTTGAAAAGTCCTTGAATTATTTTTGAATAAAGGTGTGAGAACCATGCGATGGACTGTAGACGTGTTCTCTTAAACAACTTGTCCAAAAAATATATTTTAAGTATCTAATATATTATGAAAAATGTTAAACTCTCTTTGTAGTTGTCTCAACGATATATTTTTTCATTACGAAAACTGACGATACCCAACTATGGCTCGCAGTTTCTCCAATATTTCTCCAATAACTAATGTAGATTTACGAAAATTGTTTAACTCTCCTTGTGGTTGTCTCAACGAGAATTTTTTCCTCTGGAAAACTGACAAGATCTTGATGGACAAGGTATATTATCCTTCGAAAAATCTGACCTGACCTTGATCTCGCGTTCATAAAAAAAATCGGAATATCTGGATGACGAGATATCTCGTCCTAAGCAAAATGGTCAGATTTTTATAGATGAGATATTTCGTCGGGACAAACCACCTGGAGCGGTTAATGTCGTAATATCAACAATCAAAAATAATTTGATAAGCTTTAGTTTAGAAGCCGTATGAAAAATCTGAAAATTAAGTAATTCTTATACCACAGGTGTGTAAAATTACGGCATTTGAACATAGTGATTTTTCATTGTTTTCGTCACTGCGTCCGCTGACCTAATAAACTCATTAGGTGGGCCGGATGCGGACCGTGATTTAGATTTCCTGCTTTAGACTTATTCCTGCTTGGGGCATGATGCTATTTGACGTACATCTATTCTGGGCGTCTATTTTTTTTTACATTTGATGATAAACAGTCGGACATTAAACAGACTCCTTTTGGTGGAATTAATGTGCGACATTTGGTCGTAAACTCTCCTCCACAGCTATTACGACTTTTTGGCGTGGACCAGAAAAACCGTCCACCACGCGACTTGCAACCATTTTCCTCATCTTCAAGCCTCGCCAACCTTATTTTTGAGACGCGTGAAAGCTATTAATCTTTTATCCCTATTACTGGTTCGAGTCGGCGAGCCGAGCTCAATAAGAGTAGTCTTTTTATTTCATTATCGTCTCAGAAAGGACAATTTATCTTATCTGGACATAATAATCCGGCTATTTGAATTTTGGATCGCATACTGCAGATTAGAGAGAATATTACTCATTTTTACTTTAATATACTTAATACATTGAATAGTTATTTTTAGGATCTTAGGCAGTATTCCTAGAATACATGTACTGCCAATGGATATCATTTTTTGAAGTGTAGCAAGGGTAAAAATTCGTGTGATGTGCTTCTTAACCCTCCAAGTGGTTTCGACGAGATCTCTCTCATCAAGATCTGACCGATATTGCTATTGACGATATATTTCGTCATCAAGGTACTGTCAATTTTTTCATGGCGACGAGATCATGATCTTATCAGTTTTTTCCAATGACAAAATATCTCGTTTGTTAATATCTGGTCAGTTTTACTTGTGACTAGATACCTCGGCGAGACTATCGCCAGGGTGGTTAAGAAGTGTTCTCGAGCGGAATTTAAAAAGTATCTTAAATTTTTACTCACCAAGTTATGGAGAATGAAACGACTCTACGAAATATTCTGGATTGAGTTTATGCACCTTTTAAAAGTCCAAGATAAGGAGAGGATTAAACCAAATGATTTCGACGAGGTATCTTGTCTATCACAAATTTTTATCAATTTTGCTAGTGTCTACACATCTTGTCCATCAAGATCTGACCAGTTTAGCTAATACCTAGACATGTCCATCAAGATCTGCTCAGTTTTCCTGATGACGAGATACCTTGTCTTGACAACCACCTGGAGCGATCCTCCCTCGACAACCCCAAACAAGCAAGGAGCAGATTAGAAGGGGCTTTCTCAAAATTGCATTTTCTACTTCCTACCAGCAGTATTCCCTGCATGACTTCTAATCAATTTTGATCTTGGGTAATAAAATCTTTTCAAAGGATTCTATACTAGGGAAATAACCAATTGAATCTTTCCAAAGGATTTTATTTCAATGAATGACTCGTCTTTCCAAAGGATTCTATTCCAAGGAAATGATCAACAGAATCTTTTCAAATGATTATCTGGTAAGGAATGAACCGATAAAAATTTCTAAAGGTTGAAAGAATCCATGGATTCTTTAGTAAGATGTTTAGTCATTCTATATGCTGTGGGGCAAAAGCAATGCTACACTACTCTGAAATCTCGCCAATCTCATGAGGTTAAATTTAGTTCTGAAATTGGTTACTTCCCTCATGTTCAATCTCATTCCATTTCCAGTGCCATGATCGATGCTACAATTTTTAATCACACTTCTGAATGATTTAAAAAATAGATAGCCATCATGCTTCGTTAAGTAAACCCAGCATATTCCGGTCGTCATTCATCGACTGTACCTCGACTATAAATCATTTTCTATCTTATCCAATTACCAATTGACAATTGAAGGGAGATCTTTAAAGGGTAAAAAATGAAACAATTGGAAACCATTTGTCAAATGATACGTGATATTCAGTGACCGTGTCCTCCTTCGGATCTCCAATCGATGAGGCCTAAAGTTCCATTTTTCAACCAAGTGTATTTACAATTTTTCAAATAATGGGAAAGCATTAATGCGCAACGTTCTGCACGTGTTTGAACCGGGCGTATGAATTATAAATATACATATCTCTACGGGTGGTGGACAGTTTTATTTATATCCTGTCCTTGATGGTGATATTAACGATTTGTATTCCATCAAACCTAGTTCGCACCGTTCTGTAATTTATGGTCCGAATGTTTAGGTCTTTGTCAGGATTTTTTCGTGCAGTGGAATGGATTTGTGTTTTGAATTTATTGAATTGAATATGATTCGCTGGTTGGGTAGGGAAACGCTAGCGGCTTTTTTGTTTCGTGATGTGTTTACGCTTTTGGTACGCCAGATTAAGATTTTGGTGAATTGTAATTTGAAGCAGTATATGATGGCGTCTATTGGAAGTAAACGTGAGGTATTTATTTTTAAATTTAATGTAATGTCTAATTATGCTTTTTCTCATTTAATGATAAGTAAATGTCTCCTCTGGTCTGCTACTTTCTCGGACAGAATCATGAAATGTTTGTTTTGCATGAACAAGTATTGAGGACGTTGTTTTTATTTAATGTAATGTCTATGTATGCTTTTTTAATGAATGAAACGTAATTGTCCTCTTTTGTCTGCTATTTAGACAGAATCAGGATATGATTGTTTATTGAAAAAAAAAAGCAGCTTTGCATGAAAAAGTATTAAAGGTATTGTTTTAATTTAAGGTTATGTCTACGTATCCTTTCTCATTTAATAAAAAGTAAATATCCTCTCTGGTTTACTTTTTCGGACAGAATCAGGAAGTGATTGTTTTGCATAAAAAATATCAAGAACTTAGTTTATTTATATAACTCTATTCACATGCTTGCTTTAAATTCAAGTACTTGGAAGTACATCAGGCCCCTTAACGAAGGAGATATAAAACGTATCTGTTCACGAAGGATATTACTTTTAATCTTTTGGTTCCCTGTAAAAAAATTGATTCTTAATTATCTGTCTTACGTATCGGGGATAAATAAAAGAAATATTGTTAGCTTATTTGTGTGTTATATCCGATCAGTGACTTGCGTAATGATCTCTCCCCATTTGCCATCTGCGCTAGTAACCTGTTAGCTGTAGCCAGCGCAGGTTCAATTATTCCATGTGTCTATTTATCTGTTCTGTTTCATTAAAATTTAACGGGTATACGTTAAATCTGTCGTGGCCTCAAATGTCCTCACATTGGCGTTGTGTGGAGCTTTAGAGAATGGAGTACCTGCTCATGTGTTGACCTTGTCATGTGACCGATTCAAAATTACGAGTGTACTCGGATCTTTATCTCCGTTATGGATCCCAAACTGTCGCCTATTATATGTTGTGTTTCTCTAGAGCGACGTTAATTCTACTACCCACTATCGTGTTCAAGCAAAGAAGACTTCACGAACCTGAGATACCCTAATGGTCTATTATTTCCTTGGGGCTTACAGCCTCTGGTAAACATGAATATCGCGACCCCAGGATGCCCAAGCGATATTTCTCCTTACTCTGCATCCTTTCTTTTCACAATTACTTAACATTGATTCTCTGTGTTGTGTTTATGTGCAGCTGGCCAAATGTGAACCTTTTGCCCAAGGACTCAAAACCAACCAACTTCCAGAAATAAGTCCCGATGGATTTTTGGCAACTGAAGTAGAAATTCTTTGTGAAATGCAAAACCCGTACGAATAGATAATTCTAGTTAAAAAATTTTATGCACTTTTTTTTCGTGCCCTAGCATTTCTGTAGAAAGAATGTCGTGGAACTTGAAACTTGTGATCGAGCGCTGTTGCATTTGGTGTCAAAAATCTGACAATTTCGTTTGGAAATCAAAAGGCGAACTTTCCAAGGAATCGAGTATAAAAACAAACGGACAGTAATGCTTGTAAACGCACTAAACTATTTTCTGTTCGTGAATGACTTTTCCGACTTGTTTGTGCCCTGTCTTTTCAAAATCTACTCTCGACGTTTAAGATTTATTGTGAGTTTACTTGATCTTTGAGTTCGTGTTTCGCATGTAGAGATCGTGTTCTGTTATTGGAAGCAATTGAAATGCAAACTCTGTGCGAGAGTTGTAGTTTCATGGATTTGAGCTTTTGAAGGAATTGACTAGGGAGGGTTTTATTTCCATTTTTTAAACTGGACTTGAATCTATTTCTATCCCGCTTTTTTGAAAACAAAAATTGGAGTAAAAATTTATTTACTAAAACTGAAATTTAATCAATATATGTGCTGTTTCTCCATCTGCGGTAGCTGCACAATCCCGCGCTCATAGAAGTTCGGAGGTTTCTGGCTTACGAACAGATCCAGGTGACGAAACTTTTTGAACCACTTACGGCACGTAGAATCGTCAACGATACCCTCACCATACATAACACGTACCTTTTGCATCTGCGAAGCATTCTTGCCTTTTCGGAAATAAAAAAAAGCACAATATGTCGAAATAGCACTTTATTTTCTTTCTTTTTCAATGATTAACAAAATTTTAAACACGACCAAATAAAGCAATTACCCCCCCCCCAACACTCGCTTAAATTCCTTTTTTGAAATATCAAAATTTTACTCGTCCTAAATAAATAACCGGTTTTGCGATGCAATGCCATCTAACGCCCAAAACGGGACGAACTTTTGCACCAACCCAATTATAACTTTGCAATATGCTATGTTTTTTGCGTCTTGAACGAAATCTTCTATTCAGTTTAACCCTCTAGGTGGTTGTCTTGACGAGGTATCTGGGTCGATAGCGAAACAATTAGCATATCTTGACGGGCGAGATATCTCGTCATTATAAGAAAATTGACAAGATCTTGATCTTGTTGTCATCAACAAATCCACGCAAATTGACCTTGGGCAAGTGCCACTATTGAGTCTGAAATCCAACTATAGCACTCACAAAAGTCATGTGGCATTGACGGGTTAGGGTTAATCTACTAGAATCTGAGTTAATGCAGCCTAAAAATAGCGTTATAGCCTTGGAAAGGTCTTAATTTTTCTTTTGCTAAAATAGTAGGAACCACTTTCTTCTTATAAATCAAAGTAATTAAATCTCTTAACCTTCCAAGTGGTTTCCACTAGATATCTCGTGCAAGATTGGGTCAATTTTGCTTATGGCAACGTATCTCGTCGAGACAAATCTGCCTTATTACATCAAGCGAGAAGATCCAAATAGAAGATACAAATTGTTCCTTGCCTAGAACTGGTGATAGTTTGAAACAAGTTTTTCCATCAGAGTTTGGCCACTGCAGAGCGATTGTCTATTCGAAAATAAACCACCATAGGGGCTAAAAGTGCTCGTTTTTCTGTAATGAAAAGCAAAGCAGCAAATTAAAAAAAATGGATGTTCCTATCCAACGGGAGTCTTCCTAACTCAGGCTCTGCTCCTTTTCTGTTTATCATATTTTTATTGTCTGTCCTATTTTTTATCATCAACGTCTCAAATGTTTGAAAAATACATTTCTAAATCTCCGAAATTTGATTGGGGAAAATCCCCATTCAAACCTTTTCGCATTGTTACGTTCAGTTGGTTTTATAATTATTTTCTAAATCTTTACAAAATCAAGATGACACATTCAAATCTATTTTATCAAATTTCATAATGACGGTCTTGTTTTTATATTGTGTCTCAATATTTAAATATTTTTATTCTCATCTGCACATTTTGCATATTTTAATTGAGTCTTTTGTCTTTGTCTTGAACTATTAATTTGTAAATATTTTATAATTTTATTGGGTTGTATTCAGGCTTGTGTTTGGCGCAGCTTGTCCGCTTTCGGGCCTTGCGCCATTAAACCCTAACATCCAATGCAACAGAAGTCTTTTGTGCTGCAATCGCAGCGGAGGAACTTACCCAGTCAAATTTTCTTCGAGCTTAGCTGGATTGGTCGAGTAAACCGACGTTATTGATAGAGAAATATCAATTTTTACTTAGCAGAATTGCCTGTAAGAAGAAAAACTTTGCAATTCGAAAGCCCTGTTCCTCCATTTGTAAATCATGAGGCGTTGGGGCCTGCAACGTCGAGACACATAAACAATGAATGTGCCTTCTTTTTTTCCTTTCCATCTCTTATTCATGAGCTGGCTGGGATATAAAAAAGTCTTCAGAAAAGTCTTTACTTCTTTTCTGATCCGCGAACATTTTCTCAATTCAAAACTTGTTTTCACTTTAGGAGTTTATTTTAAAAACGGATTGGATATAGGAAAAGAAGTGAGCTAGAAGGAAACAAGATTTGATTCTCCTCACTTTCTAAATATACACTGCTCTCTCTTAGAGTGCTCGAGGCAACACTTGAATAATGGGTTAGATTGAATTCGGCGGCGTAGCTTTTTTCACTCGGAAAAATGCATTTGTATCTGCCCTCTAAGTAAATGTGGTGGGAATGTATTGTGTGAGACTAAACAGCGAGTGTTATTCAATTATTTTGCATGATCTTGGCACTTGTTTGAAAAATGACGCATACTGAATATTTGTATTGTTGGCAGGAGCGTGCAAGGGCGTATATGGAATCAACATTCACTCTGCTTTCCTTTTATTTGGCCAATACAAAATCTGTTGCTAAACCAAATCCAATGCTACACTGGCGAGCATACCTTAATCCTTTTGATGGTTGTCTTGATAAGTTAACTCGTCACTCGTCAGTCCCAAAACTGGTCAGGTCTTGATAGACGAATATCTCGTTAATGAAAGAAATTTAACCATATTTTGATCTGGACATCATAAAAAAAAATTCGCCAGTATATTGATGACCTCGTCAAGTTTTCTTCTAATGCTATGATATCTCGTTCATCAAGATCTGGTAAATTTTTTCTAATGCTGAGGTACCTTGTCAAGACAACCTCCAGGAGGGTCAAAACACCACATTTATGCGTTTTACGTCTCTAGCCAATATATCACTCAATTAATCAGCTTGCTAGTTGTCTCTATGAGTTACTTATTAGCCAAATTGCCGGATCTTGATGGACGAGGTATCTCGTAATTAGAAGGAAGTTTACCAGATCTTGATGGATGAGATATCGTCACTAGAAGAAAACTGACCAGATCTTGATGTCATCCAAAATTTGGTAGTATCTAGATGACGATATAACTCGTTATTAGAAAAATTAGTCACATTGATGGACGAGATATCTCGTCGAAACCACTTGGTGGGTTAAGGCACGGAAAGGCTTTCAGATACTACTTCGCAGTAAAGTGACTTGGATGTGAGGTAATGATACAAAAGGGTCTAGGGAATCACTGAACCAATGAGTAAAAACAAACAAGAACAGAAGCTATAAGAGTAAACTGCCCACTAGACCGATTGGTTACCACGCCGACCAATCGGTCTAGTGGTCAGTGGGGTCCTGGTTTCTGGATCTAAAGGTTCCTGGTTCGTATCGGTTCGATTACTCCCTGGGTGTATTTCTCTTATCTGTGTCAGTCATACTTTCCTAGTGTGTGTATGTCTATTTCTTGATGTAGGCTGTCTTATGTTTGGCGCAGCTTGACCATGTATGTCAAGTATTAAACCGTACCCGCCTGCTTTGTAATTTGTCCGTCTGGAATGTATGTGTGGTTCCTCTAAACTTTGCCTATAAAGCTTTGCATAATCCATTTTCGCTTCGTTGAATTGTTTGACTGTTTTCGACTCTAACAGCGCCAAATTTCTCTTTAGCAACGACTTTGGGTGCTGAAATGTTTTATCGCAGAACACATCTCACCATGTCTTCAAGGGTCGCGGTAGCCCGGTTGGAAGATTAACGCATTGGGAACTGAAGAGTTGCGAGTTCGAATCCAACTAAAGACCGTCGTGTACAAAAGGATCTAGTGAATGTTAAATTTGTCTTGACCTGAAATGTCCTCACGTTGGCGTGGTGTGGTAGTTTGGAGGGTGGGGTACCAGCTCAGGTGGGACACCTCGTCATCTGACCATGGTTCAAAATTACGTGGTGTTGTCCTTGGATTTTGTATCTTAGGGATTGATCCTGGACCGTCGTCAACAGTTGTGTTGCTCCTGTATGCATGTTAATTAAAATACCTGCATACCTACCTTATGATGCAATGGCCAAAATGGGACAAGCTGTGCCAAACGCAAGACCAAATAAAAGCGATAGAAACCGAGCGAAATTAATATGATTGGAAATGTGTATGCATTTTATTTAATATCGCAATAATAATTAAATCAATAAAACTAATAAACTTTCGTCAATAGAATAAAAATACAAAATGTGAATTTTAAAGAGCCATACAAGGAAAGCTTTTGCTAAAACAGCTACACTAGCGCAATGGGCGAACCCACTGAGCCGCAGCAGCTCCTTTATGTTTTGATTAAATTTATCTTTAATTGTACAAATTTCACCATGATTAGTTTCCAACATGATATTTTGGACCGAGTTCCGATGTATGGATTCTCATTTGTTTACTTTCCATTTGCTCCTGCGTGTGGAATTTCTTTCCTTGCAGACAGAAATACATCCTGTAATTTTTTTTCTTCTTCCGAGTCCGTATTCCGTCATTCCCTTTCTTAAAAATAGGAAAAAGAATGACGAATGTTTTGTATTTCTTTTCCCTTTCACCGAAAAGCATCTATTCTCATATCATATCGACTCTGACAGTTGCTTTTATGCAGTTTCATGACGTATTTTTGTATCGAAAGTCAGAAAGTCACCGAGTGGATCATTGCTCATGGTTCACAAAAGAAATTGAAATCGTTCCGGGCTTAGACAAACTTCCTGAAACTGCTCCTTGTATTTTTCGTCTTTAAAAAAACCGATGGGAACCCACCCGCTGTGCTTAAGCGTAGAGCTTCGTGTGGCCTGTCTTCTGTCTGGTAAGATTGCGAATAAAACACATGATGTTGGGAATGTGTGTTGTATTTGTTTTCAATTCACGCGACTAGTGCACTATGTTAATATTATTTGCATGCCGAAATAAATGTTTTGTTGCTTATTAGTTCAGAAATATTGAAAACGAAAGCAAAAGTCTTCTCACGGCGCACTGCTAAAAAATGACCTTCGCTGCGTTATCATGAACTGCTATTGTTCCGTTGTCCCCACCTCTAAGGCTCCGTTCACATGAGGCGCTTATAACTCGCGTTTGGCGAGGCTATCAGGATCCCGCTCTTCACGGTCACAAAATAGATACTTGAATTAGAGGAATAAATAGACATAATTTAATGGCGGGACCTCGCTATCCTCACCATACGCGCGTTGAAACGCCTCGTGTGAACGTGGCCTTATCATTAAAGGCTCATTTACATTTGTGCGACTGTCCGAACGCGCTCCGTATTCGAATCCCGTCGAACCAATGATCTACGAGAATAAGTGATAAAACCTGTCAATTATTCCTGTTCTCGTTGCTCAGTGGTTCGATGGATCGAAAAAAGTGTAAAGTTTGACATCGAAAGACCACGGCAACTATAATGTTCCCAATCCGGAGTATAAAACAGTGTGCTGTGGAGATGTATCATCGTATGAACTTTGAGATGTCAAATCTGTTACAAGACTAGCATGTTTTTTGATGTTTTAACTTGTGTAGTGCAAAAGCAGTGGTTCCCAATGTGTGGTCCGCGATAAAGTTTCAGGGGTTGCGAGGAGTTCACTAGTCAATTACTACATTCCAATATGTATTTATTTGAAAAAACTTGAAGTTGTTTTCACCTAACCCTTCCTTTTCCATGTATTAAATATGGCGTGTATGAAATCAAAGTGGATATCCCTCCGTTTAATAGGGACGCTCTCTGGGTTTCCCAACTGCGCTAGCAACCTATGTCTGCAAAGCTTTCCTTGAAACCTTTACTCTTCTCTTTTGTGTCAGTAAAGCTTTCTTTGCGTGTATATCCATTTATTTGATGTTTGGCGCAGCTTGGCCAAATATGTCTCTTCCTACACCATGAAAACCTACCCATCCAACCAGCTATGCGTTTAACGATCGTGTAAAGAGTCCTCGAATCAATAGCTAAATAAATATCTTGGTCACTTTCCCAGCCGTTGCTACTCAAAATTTTGCAAAGGGAATTCTATTTATTCCCAAATGAAATTGGGAGTGCGTAGAGCTCTTAGCAGCATCGCACGGTAGTGGTAAGACTAAATATGAATGCCCATTCTTTTTCTCTATCTGATGGTTTGAATGTGATTTTTGCGTACTTTAGATGATCTTTTTTCCCTGCTCCTTCCTCGGAATTCGAAATGTCTGCGAAGGGGATAAGAGGCTTCTTCGGTTTGGTTTTGTTTTTCTGGAGTCGCCACTCCTGTGGTAAAAATGCCCCGAATTCTTTCATATAGTGGATATTCCTCATTAGGTGGGTAGTTTGGTGGGGAAAAGATGTTTCTCCACCATTTTCCTTTCGAGGACCGAGAAATGAAAGTTTTTCAGCTCGCCTGTGAAATTGAATTTTCCAAGTGTGAGGAATCTTCCCGTTTTCGGGAAATGCGGACGCTCTTTTCCCCGTTACATTCCTTGTCGTTCCCTCTCTGAGTTATTTTTATTCAATTTCAATTGCTGTTTCGGTTTTTTTCGCTGGGGTGAAACGGTTGGGTTTTTATCTCCCTCAGAGCTTTTCTCCAAATCTTATCTCCTATTCCTTTGTCGTAATTATAATAATGTTAGTTTTTATTCCCTTGAGCGCTCATTCTTAGGTTTTTAGAATCCGAGGTTCCCTATTGATATATTTCCCCCTCCCCATGGGGTTTGCTGCTTCTGTTAAACATAGGGTCGCGACCCCAGGATGCCCAAGCGATCTTTCTGTACTCCTCTCCATCCTTTACTTTCACAATTTCTTACCATTGTCTGCAGTGTGTTTGACACAGCTTCGCTAAATATGGCTTTCGCAAAAAATAACCAACTAAATCCTGTTTTTATTTGCTGCGATGACTATTTAATTTTAGATTACTTTTCACCGTTATCACCGTTACGATTTTAACCTTACCATGAGTGAATTCTCCTGTATCAAAAATACTTTCCTTATGTGAATGTTTATTTATTTTAAGTTGTCTTGTATTTTTCGTAACTGTTCCCATTATGGCCATTTCGCCATAGAACCCGACCAACCTCATGTGGGTTATTATTTTTTTTTGGTGCAGGGGGGGGGGGCTAATTTGGTCATGCTGCGCAAGACACAAGACAATATCAAGTAATGGACATACACACAAGGAAAGCTTCACTGAAACAAAAGAGTAACAGTCAGGAAGGATGGTATATATTTTAAATTAACATCGCACTACAGGAACACAACGGGCTATTGGCAACGGTCCGGGATTCAACTCTTAGGATTGTGACTTACCCTAGGAGTATTCCTGTGTTCTGTTCCGTTAGTATTTTTCTTTATGTGAGTGTCCATTTAATTTAATTTTTCTTGTGTTTGGCGTAGCTATACAATTATGATCCTTGTGTCAAAAAACTCAGCCAACCTCGATGTTTTTTTTATAATTTTTATAGCACAAAGGCCATATTGGCGCCAGACACAAAACAGGCAATTTCAATTAATGGACATGCATACAAGGAAAATTTTAATGAATAATAAAATAGACTCAGAAAAAAAAATGGAAGCTGACTGGAATCGGAATACAATTCGCAGGTTGTGCTAGCACAACGGGCATACACACTGATTCACGATGGCTCTCTAACCTCATCGGAACTGTCAGTGAAAATATCTTTAAAGTTTGCTTCATATTTAAGATGGACTGTTTTGGGCCTCTATAGAGTACGCGAAAGAGTACTTCCTTTTCCATTCGTCTCGAGGGGCTTTCCAAAAAAAATATTTGGAATTGTGTAGTAAAAATAAGAGGAGCTGAGACTTGAGAGGTCTCTTTGTGAATTCATATTTCTGGATTTCGTCTTCCAAGGCGTCCACCCCTAGACGATTTTTCTACTATATTTCAACCTTGTTGACTAGGGGGATCCTTTTAAGAAAAATCATCTCTTAATATACTAAATTTCAAAATTTTGGCGATTTGTTTAAAAAAATTTACCAAATGTCAAAAAAAAATTCAGTACCTTTTTTACAAACAGCAGACGGAAAATATTTTTCGGATTCTTTAGATATAAACTAACAACCAAACCGAACCGTCGCCAATAGCCCGTTGTATTGCTCCACTGTGACGTGAATTCAACCAAACCGGACCGTCGCGAATAGCCTGCTGTGTTTCTCCAGAGCGACGTCAATTTAACTATCAACCAACCAACTAAACCGTCGTCAATAGTCCGTTGATTCAACTACCAACCAATTAAACCGTCGCCATTAGTACGTTGATTCAACGACCTACCAAACGTCAAAACCATTGATAGGGTAGGTTTAATATTATTTTTACTTTGCACATTTATATATTTTTATTTCATGCATATATGCAGTTTTACCAAAATTTTCCAAATTATTTTCGTAACAAAACGTTCACCCCTTCAATCGATTGGTTGACTAATATTTTCAAAAAGACCTTAACTTTCTCGGCAGAATAAACTTGGGATTGTTGAACTGTGGGGTGATGCGATGACATAATTACAAGATGCCCCGACCGCCGCAAATGTTGACAGGTATTGCTTACGAAACGCCGCAACTGGCCCTTTGACACGGACATGAATTGTGCGTGGTCATTTATTTAATCCCGTGGCCGGCCGGCATGTCGAGGCGATAAGCAAGCACCCCCCTGGGGTTATCGGCCATGGCACGGTTATTGGCGGCCTAATGAAGCCGAAATTGCAACGTCCGAGAGGTCAGGGCAGAAATTGTTTTTCCGTCCTGGATGACTGGGCTAATTCGATTTTCACTGTTTCCCACTCCTGGGCCTGTAAAAGTCTGTTACCTTAGCAACCCCCTGGAATGACCCACTTTCCGGTCGACTAAAGTTAAAATGCGCTCTTAATTCTGGAAGGGGAAAATGTACGAGATGTTATTGCGATAGCAGTTTAAATAACTGCTATCGCAAAATAACAGCTAGGAACTGTTATCAGTAAATGTTAATATGATAGCAGTGAAGCAATTTATTTTGAGGTAGGTAATTGAAATTACACCGCAATGGAGCAATACGGGCCATTGACGACGGTCCTGGCCTGTACCCGACGGAACAATCCCGAAGGGAAGGATCGAGGAATTGAACCACAGTCAGACAACGAGGTCAACGTCTGAACTTCCACACCAACGTGAGGACATTGGAGTTCACGACGGATTTAACGTGCACCAGCCCCACGCCTACGACTCCTTTGGTTCGGGATCGAGTCTCGAACTCGTAACTCTTCGGTTGTTAATACGCGACCACCAACTGGGCTATCGCGGTCACCAATTTATGGTTTGTTGTTTTCTGAACGTCTTTCTAGATGTTAACTTGCCTAGTACCCAGTGCTTAAGGTTCTGGCTCGCGGTTTAACCCTCCTGGTGGTTGTCTATCGCGGTCACCAATTTATGGTTTGTTGTTTTCTGAACGTCTTTCTAGATGTTAACTTGCCTAGTACCCAGTGCTTAAGGTTCTCTGGCTCGCGGTTTAACCCTCCTGGTGGTTGTCTGGACGAGGTATCTCTTCATTAACAAAATTAGTCAATTCTTGATTTACGACTTAACTCGTCATTAGACGAAAACAGAATCTCGTCAAGATCAAAAACTGAAACGATGTCGCCATCTTCTAAAAATGAGCAATATCTTGATGTCGAAAGATCTCGTCATTAGCAGAATTGGTCTGATGTTGATGGACGAGATATTTCGTCAAAACGACTTGGAGGGTAAATGGAGACGGAGCACACCAAGCCATCAGACTAGGTGTTCTCCAAGGATATTCATCTTTCAAACATCAACATTTGTATATTTCTTGTCGTTTGAACGCATCTTTACAAAAATGGAAAACATGCACTGACGAAATATTTTGTTTGTTATTTATACGCTTTTCAACGAATGCATGCATTTTTAAAAAGTAGGACAATGCATTTTGAGGTAAACAAAGAAAAGAATGAGATCTCAAAGAAAAACGTGAAGGCGCATTTTTTTGTGCACGATCAGATTCTACGCTGTCGTAAAAATCCTTTTTACAAGTTTAGTTTGACTACGGATTTGTTTAAAAAGGAATTTCGACTGAAGTATTAGTAAATAAATCGTTTCACATTGTCTGATTGCAATTGTCAGAAAGCTTTGAAGAGGGATGCATTATTTATGTTTACGAACTGAGACGAAAGTCATTACTTACTGTGATGTTGCGAGTGGAAATATTCGAAGATGTGTGCGTGCCTCGTTTGTTTTAAAGAATGAAGTAGTGATGCATTGGAGTTGAGAAAACTAAAGCAGGCAGCACCGTGTGGTTCGATTCCTGTAACTTACTCTGGGTGTATTTTTATCTTCCGTGTCTGTAAAGCTTTTCTTGTGTGTTACTTGACCATGCGTGTTTTACATGTCCATTACTTGACTATGTCAATCTTGCGTTTGACGCAGTTTGGACAAACTGCGCTTGCGCTACAAAACCCATAGAACCACCCTGTAGTGTGGCTTTGAAGGTAAGGTACTTTGGATGAGATCATTGGTAAAAAAATGCTAAGCTCGTTGAGGAAAAGGGCGGATATGCCCAAAAAAATGTTGCATTTAATTTTAACGAAATATTACGTTGTATGTCTTTGTAGATAATTCTCACCAAATTTCAAAACTGAAAAATAAAAAGTCTTTAAAAGGCCTTAAAAATGCCCTAATTATTTTCTTGTTTGAAGAGTTGGAGCCATGTATTTTGAATCACCCTGCATTAATTGGTTTGTGGAGATACCACACCACTCACATTGACATGGTTAAAAATTTCCTTACACAACGGAAAGTTTTAAAACTCGACAAAGCTTTCATGTCCAAACATGGAATGTCCTCGCCGAATGTATGACGAGTTAATTCGAATTACATTGTGTCCTACCAACAATACCCGATTATCATCTATTGATGTGAAAGAAATGGTGCACATATAACTGAAGATTTTTACAAAGGTCAAAGAAGACAAAGGTTTGTTCTTTATGTTCAGACATTGAGTTTTCTCACTGATGGATTAATTAGAAAGCCGAACCCTTTACCGTCTTGGCTCTTTCTTCGTGTAGAAAACTGCACGAAACTGCAGTGGCCAGCTAGTAGTATACGGGTTCCTTGACCGCCTTTTCAAGATGGCCGCCGTTTGTTTATATTTAGGAGGAGGAATCAGATAACGTTGTTGGGGGGAGATAAGGATTCGTTGTTGGGGGAGATAAGGATTTGTGGTGATACTGATAAGAGTTGAAGCGGACTACTGATAAGAACTTGACGTTTTGTTTTAATTTTTCGTTGGACGAGATGACGTCATGCTGTTGATGGTGAGTTTCCATGGTGATGAAGGACTGGTAGCGCCCTCTGATGGTGGGATGAGTAACCGTATGATATAAATTTAAAAAGGATTTTCTCGGATTCGAACCGGGGACCATGGGTTCCGAAAGCAGACATGCTATCCGTTGAGCTATTGAGCACTTGAGGGAAGGAGGTGTTTAAATGTAGCGTTTGCTTTTTTTCTCAGTTTGGGACTTGTAAATATTTTAGAGTTTTATTTTGAATAATTAATCTTCTGATGAATTGAGTTGGGAAACGATTGGTAGCGACATCTGGGGATATTTTAAGAAACTAATTAAATATAAGATTTTATATTCTCGTATATAATTTCTAATGGTGTGAAAATGACAGGTATCGCCATCTAGGGGTGGACAGAGTAACAAATAGTTTTAAAAGGATTTATTTCCCAGCTATATTTTAGAATTAAATGGATAATTATTTGAAAGAAAAATAATAATACGTGGATTCGAACCCAGCAAAAGGTAATCACGGCCAACCGATTTTACACAAGCACTTTATGCGTTCGACCATGATCACCTATATATGATCGTGTTGTATTTAAAATAGACTTTCATTTTGTGAATGCGTACAGTACCAAAGATTGAAAATTCTAGAAGCTTCTGGAAAGGGTGACTCAGTTTTGTTTAGCCTGTATAAGGTTAATTAAGATAACAGAAGAACCGGAGTTATACCCGAAGACACTGATAGGATACAATCTTAATTAAACAACTGTGGCCAAAGTGACTTTTGCAATATGTGTGTTTTACATGAATCATCTATAGTATAGATATAATAATATCCTGTGTGAATAATAATATGTGGATTTGAACCCAGCAAAAGGTGCTCGCGGTCAACAGATTTTACACAAGCACTTTATCCGTTTGATTACGACTACATAAATGATCGTGTTATATTTAAAATAGTCTATCATTCTGTTAATGCGTATAGTACATACTACCAAATATTGAAAAGTCTAGAAGCCTTTGGAACGTGTGAGAATTACACATGACTAAGGATAATGTTTTTGCACGTGTAGGTTAAAGAGAAGGAACGGACTTATACAAGGAGTCATCGATAAAAGTGACTCAAAAGAAAATTAAAGATTAGCTTAAACTACTGAAGTACACGTGTTGTGGTATCTGAAAATGTTAGGGACCAAACAAAAGAAAGTGATTATGCTGTTTGATAACTAAGAGGCTTTTAAAAGCATAGTTGAATTTGTTTCTAGGGTCTTTGAATAATTTTGCTTCTCTGGATTTTTGCCCTTCTACTGTTTTTAGATACATCATGGATTCTAGTGATATTAGACCTGCAAAGAAAATGCGTACAGACAAAGAACAGTGTTTTCAGAAATACTGTAAAGATTCTTTATGCTATGAATATGGTAAATTGTTTACAGATTGTGATGGTTGGTCATATTTCCGTCGATTGGAAAACGAATTAACGTATTTAAAGAAAGAGGAAACTACTATAGAAATTTACGGTAAGAAACATACTGTGCCTCGACAACTTGTAGCATATGGAGACGAAGGTATAAGCTATACCTTTAGTGGATCTTGTATTGCAGCCAAGCCCTGGTCTCCTTTACTGTTGGAAATAAAGGGTGAAGGGGAACGAATAATTGATGTTAGATTTAATTTTGTGTTGGTGAACCGTTATAAAGATGGTAAGGATTTTATAGGTGCACATAAAGACAACGAGAAGGACTTGGATCATAATGCACCCATAGCGTCTGTTTCATTTGGACAAAAAAGACAGTTTGTGTTTTCTAGAAAGAACTACAACTCTTTAAAAATTGTTCTGGAAAATGGAAGTTTACTTTTAATGATTTATCCAACCAACAAATTTTGGTTACACAGCTTACCCCGTGGAAATGCATTATGCCCTAGAATCAACTTAACGTTTCGAAAAATTATTGTATAAATTAGTGATAATACCCATATGAGCCCCTGAACTGGAACACAGTGTAAATATGAATGTGCACTAAACGATATTTGGAAAACGTTACAATTAATATTTATGCCTTTGTGAATATTATTTTTTATACTTACATCTTAATGTTATTTAAAAAAAAAACTTTTATGCGTGTCTTACGACATACACAGTATTCTGGATTTAAAAAAAATTAAATACTAATTTTATAAATTGTGTCTTTTTTAATGCAAGATCTGAAATAAAATTGTATTTGCTAAAAATATTTATGTGTTTTTTTAAATTTAGATGCTTTCACTTAAACACTAATTATACATTAGATTCTACAGCACATATTTTATTGCAGAATTTATTTTTAAATACTGTACACTTAAGTAAAAATAAAAAAGTCTTTTTTATTTTATTTGAAAACTTTGCAAAACCATACTATGCACATGTTTACTTGTAAATTTTTTTTTTAATTGAACTAAAGAAAACTCACCCATATACCACAGAAGTACAACATGGTACTTACTGAAGTAAGTTGATTAAACAAAGAAACAGTAGAACAAAGTTAATTAAACTTACAAGATTTGATGACCTTAACAAATGAGTAGAAACGCAGATGACTCCTTGTACATTTGAAGAAGTTATAATCGTATTGAAATCTAAACCATATGTTATTTTTTAATTATTATTTCCTAGTCATATAATTTTTTTAAAATTAATCTGGCTAGAATTTAATGATTCAATTTTTTAGATTTACAAACTTTTTGAAATGAAATTTTCTTTGATTTATTGTAAAATATTAAGATGCTTTTACACAAAAATTAGATACTATTACACATATTTTAATAATGATTTTAAAAGCATACGATTGAAACATATAAATTTGGTATTATTAAAAAATTTTAAACGCAGATTACAAAAAATAATTATTTTCAATTTACAATTAAGACATTTAGCATTTTGATTTCTTAAAGCATGTTTTTATGTAAGAAAAAAATTAAGAAGAAACCTGTAAAAGTAAAATATTTTTTACCTTTAGTTGAAACATTGCAAGACCCATACTATGAAGATGTTTAATTGTACATTTGAAGTAGTGAAAATAAATATTAATAAACTTTTAGTGCTTGAAGTTCTAAATTAAATGTCTTTATTCTAATGCTCTTGCAAACCATACATTTTACTAAACATATGAACTTCTTTTTATTTACTTGAAAACCTTGTGTATATTATGCAGTTTAAATTGAAGAGTCAAATGCCAATTTTGTACAAGTATTTTACAAGATACTTTGTATAGGTCTTTTATAATTTTAGATGTACTACATTGCTACGTTAAATGGATAGTAAGTGGGTTTTTGAAAATAATGTGTACATTTTAAGGCTGCTAAACAAAATAAATTATTTCCCTTTCTTGATAGTTAATGCATAATCTAAAGATTTACTCACACCACTGATAGTTTTACACATGAGTAAAATTTAAAAAACAACGGAAAATTTTAAATACTAATTAATTTTTAAATGAACAAAAATCATTGAAATAATGTTTAAGTATGAATTTTATGTATTCTTCAAACAATCTCTGCAAAAAACAAATTGTTCTAAAACATATTGAAAAATAATTCTAAAACATATTGAAAAATAATTCTAAAACATTTTGAAAGAAGTCATACTGAAACAAAGTAAACTATATAACACTTTTTAATTGAAAAAAAAACACAGGATTCATATATTTTACACAAAGTAATGCACTATAGTAAAAACAAAAGAACGTATTTTTTACATGCCTGCATTTTTTAAGAGACAAATATTTCCTATGAGCCAGTTATTAAAAGCCGTCACCTCAGCTTTTGGGCAATGCAAATGATATTTGTGATGACCACATGATAGTTTTTCGATCTCTTTGTTGGTGCTTAGAGCACATAGTACATCAAATTTTGGACACCCAAAGTGTTCCAAGTTGATGTTTGGAATATTCAAGGCATCTAAGCGTTGTTTCTCAACACAACCACCTTTGTAAGCAACTAGGTACTGAGAGACACTCTTTGTCTGCTTGTACAATTCCAAAAGTTTAGAGTCTAGACTTTCTAAGGGATACACGTTTTCCCATGCTATGGGACAGAAAGGAAGTCCACACACGTAATTTTCAACATATCGCACAGTTTTACGATCTTTGACACTAAGTTTATACTTATAAGGCGATAGGTTAAAACGAATACTCGCAGCTACTTGCGATTTTATAGCGATGTAACCGTATTCACGTACTAAGAAACCTTCGTTAGTTTGAAATCCATCAAAATCCTCAATTGCGCAAATGTTAAACATTGCTATTCAAAAGCGTTATATGCTCGTGGAAAAATAGTTGTAAACTGGAGACACAAAGAACTGAACTATATATAACACCATACACTTACTACTCAGTAAAGTTAATCTTATTTTAGTCTTTTATCTTTTGTGAGTAACAATAAACTCGTAAGTGAAGAATGTACTCCGAAAACACGTGCTTGTGATAATGTGACAAGTAAAGCTTTATGTTGTAATACAGGATTTTAACAAAAGGGGGTATGCTTAAATGTGCATATAATTTGTTCTTTTTTTTGCTCTATCACGTAGATGAGTTGAATACAATTCAATTCGGTGACTAAACTTGAGCAAGAAAAAAAAATATGTAATCAAATATAATTTATACTCGAGAAACTTGTTTTTTTTTACTTTCTTTAAAGTATACCGATTTCTCTTGATTATGTTGTTTTTATTTTTCTAAATTTACATCAGTAAATTGAATTACTTATTTATGGGCTCAAATCTTTGCCTTTTGTTGAACAGAAATTAGTATCTTTGAATAGTATCCGATTTTTTAAAATTGACGAAGATAACCTTTATGAGGGGATTTAACTCAATAGGCCCTATAATTTTACACTTAAGAGTAACAGAGCAGTATAGTTTTTAGGAAAATGAATAACCATTATGTAAATTTAAAGCCAAAATTTCCAAGCATGTCTATGCTTAATAAACGCCTATCTACGTTTAGAGATTGGCCACGCACAAACTTTGACATTTGGGACCTGGCCGAAAACGGATTGTTTTATACGGGTGTATCGGACAGAGTCAGGTGTTATTGGTGTGGCGAAGGGCTTGAAAATTGGCAAGAAGAGGATGTAGTGAGACACGAACACGTAAAGTTTTATCCAAAATGTTTGGTAGCCCAGCAACAGCAAATGATTGCTGACCCTAGATCAAAAAGAACACCAACAGATGAAATTGTACAGGTGGATGAAATCAAGAATAATACCAATGGTTTAATAAAACCCTAGGTAAAAAATTACCCCTCAAACAACGACAAGGACGTACGACTTTGTAAAATTTGTTTAGAATCCGAAATGGATGCTACTTTACAGCCTTGCGGGCATCTGGTGACATGCATGAGATGTACGAAAGGTCTCTTAACGTGTCCTATGTGCCGAACCAATATTTTACATAAAATTAAAACGTACATTTGTTACTAAACGTTATCTATCATTTATCAATTCAAGTAGTAGATGCAATTTTTAGTGACTAACTGAACATGACGTGAAAGAATTCCATAAGAGTGGTATTTTGAGTTTAATGTTATTAAAGTAATACATGTGCAGCAGCAAAAAGACTAGTGAGGAGGTTCGATACTTCTAAAATAATTATAAGACTTTCTATCAAGGACTTGTGGTAAAATCGTGTAGGAAAGACTTATACCTCTTCTAAATATATTAAATATAATAACTATTTTACTTATCTGTTGTTTGTTCATTACATGCTAAACCTATTTTGGATAGAGGAATTTTAAAGTGCCTTAAAAAGGAGTTACAAATTGCTTTAAGAAAGATGTGTGTAAAAGTACTCTGTTAATGTAAGAATGTTAAAGCTGGAAATAAATATTGATATTTTGAAATTTTTTCCTTTTTTATTTTCTAATTGATTTTTTACTGCATAACTTTTTCTTTTTTATTGTTCTTAATAAACTTTATTTTGCTTTTTCCTTTAAAAAAAAAGAACACCGTAACTTATATTTTTTGTTACTGCTTAACTTTTTTTTCTTTTACTGTAAAAAATTTGTTTTACTGTTTAATTTTTTTTTTTTACTGTTTAATTTTTTTAATTGTTTAACTTCTTTTTAACATTATCAAAAAAAATACTATAATTGTTGTATAGAATATTTTTTTTTTGACAACACTGGATTGAAGATAAAATATTTATTGAAAAACATAAGAATCGGTAAAACAGTTAATATAATTGTTATAACATACATATCTTACAAGTCTTGTACATACATTTCTCTAACAGTATTGAAAATATCTGTTGTATTCAAATTCTCAAAAAAAAGTTGCCCTCTAATATTATGTCATAAAGTTTAATATTTTATTGCTCTCTCTTACAAAATTAATAGCAAACTCTTTCCAGTTAACAGCACATAAAGCAAGGGTGAAATATTCGCAAAAGCGTTCGTCAACACTCATCTTCATGCAAGCATGTACATATTGATTGACAATTTCATTCTTACAACCTAAGCAATCATTAAGAATAGTAATATTTTTTACCATAATTTCCTTTAGGCACTTGCAGAGAGAAGCTATAACTTCTCTCCAACAATCAGATGTATCAGTATTACTGCAGTAAAGTTTGTAGCTTTCACCAGGAAAACCATTTTTGATTTCCAGTTGCACATAGTATGGCAGCAAATACGTCAAAAGCGATATTTTCAATACATATGACACACAAGCGTAAAATTCACACAATTTAAAGTACTGATCAAAATTCATAAACACACAATGGGGCGAGAACTGAAAACAATTTTCTTATTTCTGAAATACACGTTGTAAAACCAAGTTCATTTTTTCAGCATCAGACGCTTTAGAAAGGAAGACTTCCTTCTCTATAACTTTAACGTCGGAGGCAGTTGCAAACGCGAAAAACTTGCTCACCTTCTCCATAAGAATATACCATGTTTTCGGATGCATAGAAACACATTCCTTCGTTGGTTGCAAGACACTGTGTTTACCTAACGTAAATTTACGTATGTGGACACAGTGTCTTGCAACCAACGAAGGAATGTGTTTCTATGCATCCGAAAACATGGTATATTCTTATGGAGAAGGTGAGCAAGTTTTTCGCGTTTGCAACTGCCTCCGACGTTAAAGTTATAGAGAAGGAAGTCTCCCTTTCTAAAGCGTCTGATGCTGAAAAACTGAACTTGGTTTTACAACGTGTATTTCAGAAATAAGAAAATTGTTTTCAGTTCTCGCCCCATTGTGTGTTTATGAATTTTGATCAGTACTTTAAATTGTGTGAATTTTACGCTTGTGTGTCATATGTATTGAAAATATCGCTTTTGACGTATTTGCTGCCATACTATGTGCAACTGGAAATCAAAAATGGTTTTCCTGGTGAAAGCTACAAACTTTACTGCAGTAATACTGCTACATCTGATTGTTGGAGAGAAGTTATAGCTTCTCTCTGCAAGTGCCTAAAGGAAATTGTGGTAAAAAATATTACTATTCTTAATGATTGCTTAGGTTGTAAGAATGAAATTGTCAATCAATATGTACATGCTTGCATGAAGATGAGTGTTGACGAACGCTTTTGCGAATATTTCACCCTTGCTTTATGTGCTGTTAACTGGAAAGAGTTTGCTATTAATTTTGTAAGAGAGAGCAATAAAATATTAAACTTTATGACATAATATTAGAGGGCAACTTTTTTTTGAGAATTTGAATACAACAGATATTTTCAATACTGTTAGAGAAATGTATGTACAAGACTTGTAAGATATGTATGTTATAACAATTATATTAACTGTTTTACCGATTCTTATGTTTTTCAATAAATATTTTATCTTCAATCCAGTGTTGTCAAAAAAAAATATTCTATACAACAATTATAGTATTTTTTTTGATAATGTTAAAAAGAAGTTAAACAATTAAAAAAATTAAACAGTAAAACAAATTTTTTACAGTAAAAGAAAAAAAAGTTAAGCAGTAACAAAAAATATAAGTTACGGTGTTCTTTTTTTTTAAAAGGAAAAAGCAAAATAAAGTTTATTAAGAACAATAAAAAAGAAAAAGTTATGCAGTAAAAAATCAATTAGAAAATAAAAAAGGAAAAAATTTCAAAATATCAATATTTATTTCCAGCTTTAACATTCTTACATTAACAGAGTACTTTTACACACATCTTTCTTAAAGCAATTTGTAACTCCTTTTTAAGGCACTTTAAAATTCCTCTATCCAAAATAGGTTTAGCATGTAATGAACAAACAACAGATAAGTAAAATAGTTATTATATTTAATATATTTAGAAGAGGTATAAGTCTTTCCTACACGATTTTACCACAAGTCCTTGATAGAAAGTCTTATAATTATTTTAGAAGTATCGAACCTCCTCACTAGTCTTTTTGCTGCTGCACATGTATTACTTTAATAACATTAAACTCAAAATACCACTCTTATGGAATTCTTTCACGTCATGTTCAGTTAGTCACTAAAAATTGCATCTACTACTTGAATTGATAAATGATAGATAACGTTTAGTAACAAATGTACGTTTTAATTTTATGTAAAATATTGGTTCGGCACATAGGACACGTTAAGAGACCTTTCGTACATCTCATGCATGTCACCAGATGCCCGCAAGGCTGTAAAGTAGCATCCATTTCGGATTCTAAACAAATTTTACAAAGTCGTACGTCCTTGTCGTTGTTTGAGGGGTAATTTTTTACCTAGGGTTTTATTAAACCATTGGTATTATTCTTGATTTCATCCACCTGTACAATTTCATCTGTTGGTGTTCTTTTTGATCTAGGGTCAGCAATCATTTGCTGTTGCTGGGCTACCAAACATTTTGGATAAAACTTTACGTGTTCGTGTCTCACTACATCCTCTTCTTGCCAATTTTCAAGCCCTTCGCCACACCAATAACACCTGACTCTGTCCGATACACCCGTATAAAACAATCCGTTTTCGGCCAGGTCCCAAATGTCAAAGTTTGTGCGTGGCCAATCTCTAAACGTAGATAGGCGTTTATTAAGCATAGACATGCTTGGAAATTTTGGCTTTAAATTTACATAATGGTTATTCATTTTCCTAAAAACTATACTGCTCTGTTACTCTTAAGTGTAAAATTATAGGGCCTATTGAGTTAAATCCCCTCATAAAGGTTATCTTCGTCAATTTTAAAAAATCGGATACTATTCAAAGATACTAATTTCTGTTCAACAAAAGGCAAAGATTTGAGCCCATAAATAAGTAATTCAATTTACTGATGTAAATTTAGAAAAATAAAAACAACATAATCAAGAGAAATCGGTATACTTTAAAGAAAGTAAAAAAAAAACAAGTTTCTCGAGTATAAATTATATTTGATTACATATTTTTTTTTCTTGCTCAAGTTTAGTCACCGAATTGAATTGTATTCAACTCATCTACGTGATAGAGCAAAAAAAAGAACAAATTATATGCACATTTAAGCATACCCCCTTTTGTTAAAATCCTGTATTACAACATAAAGCTTTACTTGTCACATTATCACAAGCACGTGTTTTCGGAGTACATTCTTCACTTACGAGTTTATTGTTACTCACAAAAGATAAAAGACTAAAATAAGATTAACTTTACTGAGTAGTAAGTGTATGGTGTTATATATAGTTCAGTTCTTTGTGTCTCCAGTTTACAACTATTTTTCCACGAGCATATAACGCTTTTGAATAGCAATGTTTAACATTTGCGCAATTGTGGATTTTGATGGATTTCAAACTAACGAAGGTTTCTTAGTACGTGAATACGGTTACATCGCTATAAAATCGCAAGTAGCTGCGAGTATTCGTTTTAACCTATCGCCTTATAAGTATAAACTTAGTGTCAAAGATCGTAAAACTGTGCGATATGTTGAAAATTACGTGTGTGGACTTCCTTTCTGTCCCATAGCATGGGAAAACGTGTATCCCTTAGAAAGTCTAGACTCTAAACTTTTGGAATTGTACAAGCAGACAAAGAGTGTCTCTCAGTACCTAGTTGCTTACAAAGGTGGTTGTGTTGAGAAACAACGCTTAGATGCCTTGAATATTCCAAACATCAACTTGGAACACTTTGGGTGTCCAAAATTTGATGTACTATGTGCTCTAAGCACCAACAAAGAGATCGAAAAACTATCATGTGGTCATCACAAATATCATTTGCATTGCCCAAAAGCTGAGGTGACGGCTTTTAATAACTGGCTCATAGGAAATATTTGTCTCTTAAAAAATGCAGGCATGTAAAAAATACGTTCTTTTGTTTTTACTATAGTGCATTACTTTGTGTAAAATATATGAATCCTGTGTTTTTTTTTCAATTAAAAAGTGTTATATAGTTTACTTTGTTTCAGTATGACTTCTTTCAAAATGTTTTAGAATTATTTTTCAATATGTTTTAGAATTATTTTTCAATATGTTTTAGAACAATTTGTTTTTTGCAGAGATTGTTTGAAGAATACACATAAAATTCATACTTAAACATTATTTCAATGATTTTTGTTCATTTAAAAATTAATTAGTATTTAAAATTTTCCGTTGTTTTTTAAATTTTACTCATGTGTAAAACTATCAGTGGTGTGAGTAAATCTTTAGATTATGCATTAACTATCAAGAAAGGGAAATAATTTATTTTGTTTAGCAGCCTTAAAATGTACACATTATTTTCAAAAACCCACTTACTATCCATTTAACGTAGCAATGTAGTACATCTAAAATTATAAAAGACCTATACAAAGTATCTTGTAAAATACTTGTACAAAATTGGCATTTGACTCTTCAATTTAAACTGCATAATATACACAAGGTTTTCAAGTAAATAAAAAGAAGTTCATATGTTTAGTAAAATGTATGGTTTGCAAGAGCATTAGAATAAAGACATTTAATTTAGAACTTCAAGCACTAAAAGTTTATTAATATTTATTTTCACTACTTCAAATGTACAATTAAACATCTTCATAGTATGGGTCTTGCAATGTTTCAACTAAAGGTAAAAAATATTTTACTTTTACAGGTTTCTTCTTAATTTTTTTCTTACATAAAAACATGCTTTAAGAAATCAAAATGCTAAATGTCTTAATTGTAAATTGAAAATAATTATTTTTTGTAATCTGCGTTTAAAATTTTTTAATAATACCAAATTTATATGTTTCAATCGTATGCTTTTAAAATCATTATTAAAATATGTGTAATAGTATCTAATTTTTGTGTAAAAGCATCTTAATATTTTACAATAAATCAAAGAAAATTTCATTTCAAAAAGTTTGTAAATCTAAAAAATTGAATCATTAAATTCTAGCCAGATTAATTTAAAAAAAATTATATGACTAGGAAATAATAATTAAAAAATAACATATGGTTTAGATTTCAATACGATTATAACTTCTTCAAATGTACAAGGAGTCATCTGCGTTTCTACTCATTTGTTAAGGTCATCAAATCTTGTAAGTTTAATTAACTTTGTTCTACTGTTTCTTTGTTTAATCAACTTACTTCAGTAAGTACCATGTTGTACTTCTGTGGTATATGGGTGAGTTTTCTTTAGTTCAATTAAAAAAAAAATTTACAAGTAAACATGTGCATAGTATGGTTTTGCAAAGTTTTCAAATAAAATAAAAAAGACTTTTTTATTTTTACTTAAGTGTACAGTATTTAAAAATAAATTCTGCAATAAAATATGTGCTGTAGAATCTAATGTATAATTAGTGTTTAAGTGAAAGCATCTAAATTTAAAAAAACACATAAATATTTTTAGCAAATACAATTTTATTTCAGATCTTGCATTAAAAAAGACACAATTTATAAAATTAGTATTTAATTTTTTTTAAATCCAGAATACTGTGTATGTCGTAAGACACGCATAAAAGTTTTTTTTTTAAATAACATTAAGATGTAAGTATAAAAAATAATATTCACAAAGGCATAAATATTAATTGTAACGTTTTCCAAATATCGTTTAGTGCACATTCATATTTACACTGTGTTCCAGTTCAGGGGCTCATATGGGTATTATCACTAATTTATACAATAATTTTTCGAAACGTTAAGTTGATTCTAGGGCATAATGCATTTCCACGGGGTAAGCTGTGTAACCAAAATTTGTTGGTTGGATAAATCATTAAAAGTAAACTTCCATTTTCCAGAACAATTTTTAAAGAGTTGTAGTTCTTTCTAGAAAACACAAACTGTCTTTTTTGTCCAAATGAAACAGACGCTATGGGTGCATTATGATCCAAGTCCTTCTCGTTGTCTTTATGTGCACCTATAAAATCCTTACCATCTTTATAACGGTTCACCAACACAAAATTAAATCTAACATCAATTATTCGTTCCCCTTCACCCTTTATTTCCAACAGTAAAGGAGACCAGGGCTTGGCTGCAATACAAGATCCACTAAAGGTATAGCTTATACCTTCGTCTCCATATGCTACAAGTTGTCGAGGCACAGTATGTTTCTTACCGTAAATTTCTATAGTAGTTTCCTCTTTCTTTAAATACGTTAATTCGTTTTCCAATCGACGGAAATATGACCAACCATCACAATCTGTAAACAATTTACCATATTCATAGCATAAAGAATCTTTACAGTATTTCTGAAAACACTGTTCTTTGTCTGTACGCATTTTCTTTGCAGGTCTAATATCACTAGAATCCATGATGTATCTAAAAACAGTAGAAGGGCAAAAATCCAGAGAAGCAAAATTATTCAAAGACCCTAGAAACAAATTCAACTATGCTTTTAAAAGCCTCTTAGTTATCAAACAGCATAATCACTTTCTTTTGTTTGGTCCCTAACATTTTCAGATACCACAACACGTGTACTTCAGTAGTTTAAGCTAATCTTTAATTTTCTTTTGAGTCACTTTTATCGATGACTCCTTGTATAAGTCCGTTCCTTCTCTTTAACCTACACGTGCAAAAACATTATCCTTAGTCATGTGTAATTCTCACACGTTCCAAAGGCTTCTAGACTTTTCAATATTTGGTAGTATGTACTATACGCATTAACAGAATGATAGACTATTTTAAATATAACACGATCATTTATGTAGTCGTAATCAAACGGATAAAGTGCTTGTGTAAAATCTGTTGACCGCGAGCACCTTTTGCTGGGTTCAAATCCACATATTATTATTCACACAGGATATTATTATATCTATACTATAGATGATTCATGTAAAACACACATATTGCAAAAGTCACTTTGGCCACAGTTGTTTAATTAAGATTGTATCCTATCAGTGTCTTCGGGTATAACTCCGGTTCTTCTGTTATCTTAATTAACCTTATACAGGCTAAACAAAACTGAGTCACCCTTTCCAGAAGCTTCTAGAATTTTCAATCTTTGGTACTGTACGCATTCACAAAATGAAAGTCTATTTTAAATACAACACGATCATATATAGGTGATCATGGTCGAACGCATAAAGTGCTTGTGTAAAATCGGTTGGCCGTGATTACCTTTTGCTGGGTTCGAATCCACGTATTATTATTTTTCTTTCAAATAATTATCCATTTAATTCTAAAATATAGCTGGGAAATAAATCCTTTTAAAACTATTTGTTACTCTGTCCACCCCTAGATGGCGATACCTGTCATTTTCACACCATTAGAAATTATATACGAGAATATAAAATCTTATATTTAATTAGTTTCTTAAAATATCCCCAGATGTCGCTACCAATCGTTTCCCAACTCAATTCATCAGAAGATTAATTATTCAAAATAAAACTCTAAAATATTTACAAGTCCCAAACTGAGAAAAAAAGCAAACGCTACATTTAAACACCTCCTTCCCTCAAGTGCTCAATAGCTCAACGGATAGCATGTCTGCTTTCGGAACCCATGGTCCCCGGTTCGAATCCGAGAAAATCCTTTTTAAATTTATATCATACGGTTACTCATCCCACCATCAGAGGGCGCTACCAGTCCTTCATCACCATGGAAACTCACCATCAACAGCATGACGTCATCTCGTCCAACGAAAAATTAAAACAAAACGTCAAGTTCTTATCAGTAGTCCGCTTCAACTCTTATCAGTATCACCACAAATCCTTATCTCCCCCAACAACGAATCCTTATCTCCCCCCAACAACGTTATCTGATTCCTCCTCCTAAATATAAACAAACGGCGGCCATCTTGAAAAGGCGGTCAAGGAACCCGTATACTACTCCAGCTTCTGGTGCAAAATACCCTCGTCTAACATCCTGCTCTTTGCTTTTTTTCCTCCCTCGTCTCGCAACGACTTAAACATTTTAATTCTTATACCTTGGTTTTAGATGACATGATCGGAGAGAATCCTCATCCAAATATTTTTAGCTTTTTACATGACATTGGTTTTATCTATCACATATAATTTTATGTAGTATTCATTCATTATGTTTTGACTCATTTCACTTTTTTATTATATTATATATTTGTTTTTTATCTTGAGTTTGGCATATGTCCCAAGAGGACCCAATGCCATAAAATCATATCCAATCCTCCCTCGTCTCGGTATTTAATGCACAGCTTGGCGATAAAACCGAAATCAACCAACCTCTGGTGAAAAAACCTGTTCCAAATTGTCACCAGTTCTGAGCATGGGATAATTTGTTTTTCCTACTTTTTTCATCTCGATTCCCCTTGAAGAAATAGGGCAGTTTTGTCTCGACGAGATAACTCGTCTTTAGAAATATTGACGAGATATCCCATCATGACACTTGGAGGGTAAATTAAGCTTTGTTGACTGATTATTTAAATTTCATTTTTCAAATGAAAAATTCACGTTGGTGTGGTGTAAAAGTTTGGATGGTGGGGTGCCAGATCAGGTGTTGCCTCATCATCTGACCGTGGTTCAAAATTACGTGATGTTGTCCTCGTATCTTTCCCTTGAGGTTTGATTCGGGACCATCACCGATAGCTCGTTGTGTAGCTTCAATGCGCGTCAATTAAATACCTACCTTCTATATGAACAATTGCCTTGAAAAGGCCTTTAAGATAAAGAAAATTTATGGCATTTTAAGTGTGGGAACGTTGCATTCTGAATCACCCTGCCTTAATTGGTTAGTGGAGATACCACACCATTGATATGGTTTAAATGTTTCCTACGCAACGTGAAGTTTTAAATCTGGACAAAGGTCCGCTTTTTATGTCCAGACATTGAATTTCCTTACTGTATGACGAGTTAATTAGAAAGACGAATCCTTAATTTAGTTTTGTGACTGATACTCTTAAGTTCCATTTTCCGATTGTACTCCACTAATAAGGCACGCTGGTCATCTGAAAACGTAAACAAAGCATGCCCGCTGAAAAAGCTTTGTTTTCCTTCTCAGTTCGCTTCAAATGTATCTTTCACGCACATAATCGCATGGGTGGCTTTAAAATAAAATTAACTTTCCAGTTGGAGTGTAACTAAGTGGGATTGCATTTCTTTGTCGTCCTTTTTAAGATTTGAGAGTCATTATCCATTAAGTAATCAAGAAGTTCCTTACTCTTGTTTCTTTTCTATGCTTGAGTTTGTCCTCCATTGGTGTAGAAACTTTGAAAAACAGGAATAATTCATTCGTAAATTGAGCTTGGTGTAAAGCCTGCTCGTTTTTGTAAGTTTTCGGTTATAAAAACACGTGTGTGGCTCTTTGAGACGTATCTTAAAGAAGTGGATTCGGTAAGGAATTATATAATTCTCTTTTATGTTGAATTATTCAGATTTGTATAAAAGTGGAAGGAATCTGAACGTTCCAAAAGCCTCTGAATTATACAGTGCGCCCTGTTAATAAAACCGGCCAGTGAATGTAATCAAGTTTCCTTGAACGGTTCCGTTCAATGCAGTATTAAAAAAATCAGCCGCTCGTGTTAGCAGATTCTCAGGAATGATTCCAGTAGTAATCTCCGGTTAAGGAAATCAAACGTTTGATGCTATCAAATTCTCAGGAACGTTTCACTTTAATGCAATAGTGTAAAATTCGCCGGTTAAAAGATTCCAGTTAATGCTATCAAATTTTGAGAAACGATTCGCATCAATGCTGTACTGTCGTTTACGTTTAGGTATAATTAATAATAACGTATAAACACCGAAAAAGAGAAACAACAGGATAACAAATATCAAACAGAAAACCAAAATTAAAGCCTTCTTTTTTGTCAAATTATCGCTACAACTTACTCGTACAACGCTACTGATGGAAATAAAAAAAGCCATGATGTCAGCAACAGTTACAAAGAAACGTTTAATCTTCTAAGCTATTTCAATTAATTAATCGAAAATAAATATCGAGGCTTGGCAGACACACAAAAATGCGGCTAGTTTCGGTTTCGAAACACTGTGATCGCACAGGTGTACACTCACAAATATCCTTATAACTTAAAAAAAATACTAGAAATAGTCTGATTTTCTAGGACAATATTTTAAACAGTATAAGATAACTTTTTAAGCATATATTTTTTTCTCTCTATTTTTGTCATTTTTAAGGTTCTAGGTCCCTTTAAACAATCAGCTACGTAATGTAGTCTAATTGCCAGGAACGATTCGAATTAAAACAATGTAATAAATTCGCCCATTACTGAATTCAGGCGTTGTGTTTGGCACAGCTTGTTCAATACTAGACCTTACGCCATAAAACCCAAATCAACCAACCAACCAACTAAAATCAGGCGCATAATGTAATCAAATTCCATAGCCCCTGGAACGATTAGTATCATTGAGTACCATTGTAAACTCGCCGGTGAATAAAATCAGTCGCTTAATGGAAATGGAATTGAATTCCACAAAACTATTAAAATGCAATGTCCTTGTATAATTATCGGTTAGTTAAATCAGCTGCTTGATATCAAATTGCCTGAAACGATTCAAATTATTGTAATATCGTTAATAAATAAAATCAGCCGTTTAATGTAATGAAATCAGTTCCAAAATAATGTAATGAAATCATTTCCAGAATAATGTAATAAAATCAATTCCAAAATAAGGTAATCAAATCAATTCCAAAGAAGTGAATAAAATCAACTCCAAAGTAATTTAATCATCAAATTTCATGGAACAATTCAAGTCAATACACCATTGCGAAAACAACTATTAAGAAAAATCAGCAGATTAATGTAATCAAATTCTTGGGAACGATTTCAATTCAATGCGACATTATAAAATCACTGATTAAGTAAATCAGTCACGTTAAATGTATTCAAATTCCCAGAAAAGATTCAAATTGGACGAACGACTGGCCTTTAAATTTTGTATTGGCAACAGTTTTTAGAATTTTCGTCATTTTTGACGCTCAAGTTTTTTAAAGACTTTTGTATAATTTTCGGCTGTTATAAATGCTCTTATGAACCCGAAAAATAAATTTTTATTTGAAATAAAAAATCGAGTAGCTAAGTGAAAGCTTTCAAAATAAAATTTCACAAAACATATCTAATCCATATTAAGTTTAATCTTAGTAAAGACACTTATCTGAAGAGTTTCTTTTCCGAACCTGGTGCCTTTTCGTTCCAAGCCCACCATTTGTTTGCTTTTTATCTGAAAATTCTTTCGTTCCATTTTGAACTTTCCATTTACAACTCTAGTTGGAATGTGTATTTTATATTTCGGATCGACAATGCGAATTTTCATGTCTAAATATTAATGGCCGACTGGTTGGATTTCCGGAGGATGTAATGTGAAAAGTCTAAAACACCTGCTTCTGTAACAGCTGAGGAGTTTGATTTCCAGTCTCTTAAGAATACTTTCTAAGTTTCAGTTTTTGACACTTGCCAGCGGTGTTTCAAATTCTTTCCTTCAAAACATTTCCTCGGGTTTTGTCTAAGAAATGATGACACATGTGTCGAAATTTTTTTATTTATATTTGCTCCCTGAGTTTCCTACCTAAAGAGTTATAACTTTTTCAAAATAAAGTTCTAAGCTTTTATGTTCTAAAAACTTAGATACCGGAAGAATTATAATTGTTTAAAGGGATTTTCAATGCAAACCGATGAATCAGCTGGTTTGAAAATATTTTATTTCCACGGCCAAATTACTTTGGATTGGACTGGACATCACTAACGGAGCACCCGCTGCTAAGTGCATCGCCACATTGGCGACGTTTTACATTTAATCTAATTGTCGATAAAGCAGCAATTCTGAATCCATTCTTTGAACATTTATAGGCGACGTGCTGAAATTTTATTCTGACAACCAGTCAAGTGACGTCACGTTCGGAATACGTTCAGGAAACAGTATCTCAACCTACTTGACCAAATATAGCCCCTTAGCCATATAACCCAACCATCCAAACTAAGTTTCACTGCACTGAAAGTCGCCTCTTTATTTAGCTCACTTTTACAGTTGTTGTCTTTGATCTATTATTAAAAACAAAGAAATCTGGCGTTTAGAGGCAGCTTGTTCGTTGTTGAATCTTGTATCACAAATCTCAACCTGACTTTTCTGCTTTTTTTCGCTCCCTCATTGTTGTCTCTTGTTTGGGGCAGCTTGCTTAAATATGGCCCTTGCGCCATAAAACCCAAAATCAACTCAACCTTACCTTACTTAAAAAACTAAGTTTTGTGTGTGAACGTCCATTGCTTGACGTTGTCTGTCTTTATGTTTGGCCAATATGGTCCTTGGGCCAAAAAACCCAACCAACTTAAATGTAAGTTTTTTTTTTGCACTGAAATTCATCTCTTTATTTATCTAACTGTTACAGCCATTTTGTTGGGATCTGTTATTAATTTACAATTATATTTGCATTTAGCGCGGCTCGGATCTTGCGCCACAAAACACAAACTAATTTAAAACCAAGCTCTGGATTTCGACTATGTTTATTTAGTCCTCAAGTCGACATTTTTGAAAAGAAAATATTTCTTTGCGGCACACGAATTCGGAGGTGGTCGCGACAGACCACGGAGTGTGGTTTTTGAATTTTGAAACGCCAGCTGTCGGAGTCACACGATAGTCGCCCTTCGCGCTACAAAAACACCGGTGTCAGTTTTATTGGCTTTGTGATATTTTCCTTGAGCGCGGCATACTGATGTTATAGATTCGCCCCATCGTTGATCAATGAATGCCGAATCTCGTATTTTATACCTTTTTTGCACATATCGTTATTTTGCGACGGAAATAAAAGTAAATTCTTAAACCCTGCTGTACTGAAACAGCACGCGGCAAATCATCTGACATGCGCATGCGTACTTTGTTTCCTCGCAGAAATCATGCGGTGTTTCAGATGATGTCGCAAGGCAGGTGTTGAACTGTTGTGTGGATTGCCTTAGAATTCGTGTAAGACACGAATACAACAGCAAAAGGATAGATGACGTTAGACACTGCGAACAGGACTAATGATACTCTTGCTGACCTTCCTGTGAATAATTTCAGGTAAATTGTGCCCCTCGGAGAAACGTCTTTAGGAGTGTACAGGCTTCACCAACCCTAGGAACCACAGTGATCTATTCTTTAACCATGTGGTGTATATACTGCCCTCAGGATGCCCATCCGATCTTTCTCTACTTTCTTCTCTAGATGTTTTCCTTTCGCAGTTGCTTGATATTGTCTTGTGTTTGGGTACAGCTTTTTTCCAAATATGGCCCTTTGTGCCATTAAATCCAAAACCAACCAACTAGATAAATAACGTGCTAAAACTAATTTATCTTCACAGGCCCTTCTTAAATATCTAAACACTAGTCAATTTCGACCTGCGTATTTATGTGGATTAACCTCGATCGTTTAAATAAATAATATGAATGGTTTAAATTAGTTTCCAAATGTAGTTATAATTACTATATGTCTTAGATAGAATTCTCTTTTGCAGTGGGATACATCCAACTCTAAATAGACCTCGTATTGCAAAAATGTTCATAGAGCGGCAGAACAAACAAAACCTTTGCAGTGGAATCTTGTCTGTCTACCTCGGAAACTGCACTAGATAGAAAATTTACCTGTCTGTTACCGTAGAAACGAGACTTGGCCCATTTTCTAAAGGGAATTCTTGAAGAATTCTAGTTTGGAACGTTGGCTTAACAGGTGTTTGTGAGATAAGAGGGTATTACCTACTGTCTTCAAATAAATCATCATTCTTTAACCAAACCACATGTCACTTTATCTGCCAATCCACGCACCGCTTTATTTGCCAAAGCCCTCATCCGCACTCAAAATGCACGAGATCCGCTTCTATAGTGACCGAGAGCACCTAGCCTTTGGAGCAGTTCTTTTAGACAAACAGTAGATTGCCGAGTTCCGTTCCAGATGTGTTACCATCACGTGTATCTTACTGCTGCCTGTTTATCGTTAGAATTGCTCCAGACTCAAAGTCTAGATGCTGGCCGTCACCATTGACACCCGTATGTTTTAAGTGCAGATGAGTCGGGTGAAATGTTGGGGGTGATTTGGCGACGTTTTCAATGTAGACACCCGGAGAAGCAAGTGTCACTAAATGCATCATCGAGACTAATTTAATCCCCTGAGAGTGATTTTCAATGTAAACAAACAAATTAAACGGTCTGCGAAGGTTCAACTACCGCTGTCCAAGTGCTCTTGCATGATACATATTGCGATTACCTTAATGTAGTATATTGCCGTTTTTCTGACGTTTAACGTTTAATCTAATTGGCATAAACCAATCCACTATTTATAATAAATTCATAATAGAACAAGCCAAGTGACGTGAGGGTCGGATTACTTACAGGAAATACGTTGCGCTGCAGGAATACTACCTCCACCTGCATTTAGCTTGACACCTACTTACTAGCCACCTACCTTTAGCTTGCGGAAATACGTTTCGCCACGCAGAGACACTACAGCCACTTACTTTTAACTTGACACTTACATTTAGCTTGAGGATATAAGTTTTCCCACAGACACACTTCAACCACTCATATTTATGTAGCCTTAGCTTGACACCTACGTTTAACTTGATACTTGCATTTAGCTTAACACCTCTACGTTTAACTTGACCCCTCTTATTTTAAGAACCTCACTTTCAGAATTCCTCATAGAAATCCGCCAATATCTTGTTTCTACGGCTACAGACTTTCAGTCTGGAGCAGTTCTCAAGGCAGACATCTATTAACCCTCTTAATGTTTTATTTTCGCGTCGAAAACCACCCAATAGTAGCCAGTTCTGATGCAAAAAAATGTATTCATACTTGGATGTTCTTTCACTGTTGGAGTAATTGGGAAGTTTTATCTCAACAAGGTAACTCGTCATTACCAAAATTGATCAAGTGGCTTTGACGAGATATCTTGTCAAAGCCACTTGGAAAGTTAACTATACAATGAAAATGGCCTAATGAATCCCAACGAAAGTAGCTATCACTTCATTCTTTAATTACCCTTATTCCTTATCACTTTAAGGCTGCGGTAGCCCGGTTGGAAAAGTAACGGAATAGCAACCGGTAGGCTGCGAGTTCGTATACAACCAAAGACCGTCGTGTACAAGGGGATGATGCTCTTTAAATCGTTCATGGGCTTAATTATACCCTCACGTTGGCGTGGTGTGTCAGTTTGGAGAGTTGGGTCCCAATTCAGGTGTAACTTCGCCATCTGACCGTGTTAAAGAATTACATGATATTGTCCTCGGATCTTTCCCTTCACGTTTTGATCCCGTATCATCGCCAATAGCCCGTTGGGTTGCTCCAGTGTGATATTAATTAAAAATACCTACATATCCTTACCATTTTCGAAAATTGAATACTATGCTTTCTTTTTCTTATTTTGTTGTATCCTTCTGCTCCAACCCTCTAAATTTTAAAATGATTTCGGGCTGTATTGCAGGTGTAATCGTGAACATGAACCAACCTCAGCTTTGTACAAGCACTCATCGTCATGCTGATACGGGCGACAGTAGAAGTATTTCCGCACATAAGCAAAATCCGAAGAATGGATCGCCGTGTAGCTTTCGAATTCCGATATGTCTCGTTTACAGGCTTGTTGAAATCTCCCGGTTTCGAATTGGTACGTTCTGACCTTCCGTAAGATAACCCTTGTATTTAAAAATCGTGACTGGCTCGATGGGAGAGGTACGTACGCTATACATCCTTTTGTGAGAATAGAGGATGCTGAAGTCTGGGCAGTGTGGTTATCTAACCAGGACAAGGCCTGTCCTACTCCGTTGAAAGTAACATTTTTAATTTATAAAAGCTTTTTTTTTATCGACTCGTAGATAGTTTATCAAGTTATGAGGTATATGCCTACCTTTTCGGAAGGGATTGGCATACTTGCCAGAAAGACAGTTGGAATTTCAGATCCTTCGAAAAACTTCCTCCAAAAAGTTTGGATTGAAAACTTTGAATTTGAAAATTAAGAGTTCGCTATGTTTTTCTTAATTAGTACAAGCAGTCATTAATCCTTCCTCTACTGCAAATATGAAGGGCGCCCTAACCACTTTGTAAAAATACCATATTTTTTTGCACATATAATATTGGGTCATCCGAAAATTTCTGCGCTATTATTATTGTGCTACAGCTGATAAGGAGTGACCTTGATTGAAGCAAATGTTTAAATTCGGTCTTTACTGCTTAAACTGCATAATTATAGCATGTACTGTGGCATAATTTCTGTTTCACTGCAGTGCTAAGAATGGAGAACTAGAAAGTTCATTTTCGTCATATTATGCTTTTTTTTTATTTTAAGAAAGGAGAATATGCTAGTCAGTCTGTTCGTAAATGTGTGCTGTATATGGGCATTTCGAAGGTGGTTTGTTAAATTTGAGCGTGGAGATTTCAGCCTCGAATATGATGCCCGCTCAACATCGAGAGGGGGACTGCATCCAAATAATGTAATGCTTTCTGTATTGTGGGAGTACAAAGGAATTGTTTGTTATGAATTGTTGCCACAAAATCAGACAATAAATTCGGAAAAATACTGTTCTCAAATGGTAGTATTAAAAGCAAAAATAAAAGCAAAGAGGCCAGAATTGACCTATCGTCGAGGTGTTGTCTTCCAGGATGACATTTCTCGGCCCCACATTTCACTGAATGTAAGGCAAAAACTTATTGAGTGTTTCTGGGATGTTTTGTGTCACCCCCCATATTCATTAGACCTTGCCCCCTCAGATTTTCACCTTTTCAGGTCACTTCAAAATTCTTTGAACGGCCTGGAGTTCAATTCTTTGGAGACTGTCAAACAGCACCTCGATAACTTCTTTACAAATAAGCCTAATGATTTAAAAAAAAAAAAAAAGGAATTTTCCAGCTGCCTGAAAGATGACAAAAAGAGATAAAACAAAATGGGGCTTTTGTGATTCAATTAAATTTTCTTATGTTTTTGTACTGTTCGTTGGTATTTATCTTAAAAAACGTGCAGAACTTTCTGGATGACCCAATACTTTAGGCCGTTTTGTTTTCGCAAGCTGTCAAGAATGACGGATTCAAAAAATAATCTATACGGAGGAAATAACGTTCAAGGAAACAATGTTTAAATTTTTAACATTGTCTGTTTTCTATTTGGCACTACCGCTAGAAAATCCAATCCCAAACTTAGGAAGAAATGCCCTTTTTGTTCTATTCTTAGTGAAATAACCTTTTAGAGTTTGGAAAGATCTATTTGTGTACATTGATTCATTTAATTGATATGTGGGGTTTTGGACTACATAAATACTCGTGTATGTTTTGTGTTTGGCACTACCGCTAGAAAATCCAATTCTTAAACTAAGGAAGAAATGCCCTTTGTCTTACTCTTCGTGAATTTACCGTTTTGAGTATGAAAGGATCCATTTGTACAATCGATCCATTGAATTGAAATGTGGGGTTTACGACTATATAAATACTCGTATATGGCATACCGTTAATTCTGCACGTATTTGTGCCGAACCACGCTTCAGTATTCAGCGCGACCTTCGTCAAGGTCAAACATTCGATCGCCATTGTTTCCCATCATGTGGCTTACTGGACAAACCTTTTGACCTGTGCCCTGCCATTGGTTGTGGTACTGTTAAGTTGTAACGTGGCAAATGACCCAGCTGATTACAACTTGTTGCACCTTGATGACCACGGACCACTTGGGCATGCAAAGAGCTCCTGCTATTGATCGGCAATTGGTCGGCTTTATTTATGACTCCAGCTCATCCCGTTGAAAAACGACGCCAGGGAACTACAATCGTAAAACATTGGCGAAACATCTGTCGTTTCTATAATGCAAAAACCTTTTCTTGGTCGATGAAAGGAAAGAACTCGCCTTCCATTTTTATCTCTCTCACCCCTTCCGTCTCCGTTGCCATTTTGAGAGAATAAAGTTGGGCCTTCTTCTGGGTATAGCGTGATTTGAGGCGCTCTTCTTGAACGCTGTCATTATTTACTGTCTGGTAGCTCTTTAATTGATTAGGAGGGCAGGGTTTCGAACGTGACTCTAGAGCCATCTTTCTGCCCTTTTTGTTTTTGCTTGCAAAGTATTTGGAAAATGAAATCTTTGAATAGCTCCCCTAATTCCGGTTAACTGCTTTTCAAAGCTCCCAAAGCTATGCGTAAAGACATCGATTTGCGTTTTCTTTTATTTTGACGAGTAGTAAATGATGGTTCTCCCATCTGAGGCTGCTTTGGAATTGAAGTTCTACTGGTGAATAGGTGCGACTTCGATTGGTTTTCCATGATACATTTACCCAAGCTTGTTTTTGAGTTTGAAACTGTTTTTTTTTTTCGATTAGTCCTATCCTCAATGGCATTTAAAAACCCATTTTAAGTATGTTTTTTTTTTAAATTAAAATCTGATAAATTTGATCCGTTTTGTTTCTGTATTAAATGTGGTATCAGTGTTTGTATGGGGGATATCTTAAAAGCATTATACATCCCATTTTACGCGTCTCCATCGCGCATTGGATTGAAAAATTTACAGTACATTTACCCAATCTTATATTTAAAAAATACCATATATTTTGATTTATTCTAGCCTCAAAAGCAACCCATTTTGACTGCGACTGTAATTTTAATTGGTTTTATTGATAACTGTGCTTTTTTTCCCCCTTTTCGTGTGGTTTAAATGTGTTATTGGTGAGTATGAAATGTTTGGAATATGATACATCCCATTTATGTGCATCGCACTCCTGCGGTTCAATTGCAAAACTTACCCAATCTTATGTTTAAAAAAATACCAAATCTCTTCATATTTTCTCCTTTTTCATTCTTAGTTTAAATTGGTATGAGGGTTAATATCGCGTATTCTGCCCCATTTTATGTGCATACTGCATCCTAGTGATGGGTTTATAAAATTTATTCTACTTTTACCCATTCTTATTTTTTTAATTCCATCTTTCGATTTGTTCTGTCCTGAAATACAGCATTCATTTTGTCTGTGACTGAAATTTTTATTTGATTTTATTAAAATCTGCTGAATGTTTCATATTTTCTTTCGCGGTTTATATAAAATTGGCGTCCCCTGGCGAATATCGCATCTTTAATGTGATATTCTCCATTTTACCAACACACCCTCGACATCAGTTTTCAAAATGTACATTACTTTTACCCAGTCTTTTTTAGAAAACATCACATCTTTCAATGGATCACATGGACGTTGACTTGACTTGATAGAACAAATCGAAAGACTGCATTTTTAAAAACCAGATTGAATAAACGTACCATAAATTTTGCAAACCAATTGCGAAGCGGTATACTCGTAAAATGGGATATCATGCTCGAACAAAGATAAGTAATCCGTTTATGCTACATTTTGTTATGATGGATAGCGAGTTTTAATTAAAACTCCCTTTCCAAAATGCCGATAATCCATTTCAATCACATAATCTTGTCCCCCTCCGAATGGCCTCGGAATATGAGCATTAGTATAACTTTGACTTACGATTACTTTGAACTCGTATTCCTCTGAGTGCGAGGGTTTGTGATGCATTTTGATTGATGCACATGAAGCCTTTGCGCGTCTTATTTTTGGTGGATTACTTTCTATCCTCCTAAAAGCTTAACCACCCTCCTTTATTCCTTATATTTCCCATGACGTTGTACTCTTAATGTTGTCTTATTTTTATATTCTTATGCCGCCTATTCCTGCGTTGGGGGAAGGTGTGGATATTAAATCTGGTAATGGTGCAACTCTGTGCGAGTTAGGGGACCGTGTGTGTATGGGACATTTGCTGTCTTTAACCCTCTTAACGTCGCGTGATTTCTTGGTAATGTAGTGTTGCTTTTACATCACGACGTACTTGACTAAATAACCACATCATTTTTCTAAAGAATTTATGGATTCTTTTCATTTTTTAAAAACATTTTATTGGCCTTTCCCTTAAAGTATGCTCAGACGCTAAACACGCATCGACGTCATTGTGTCTTTAACCCCCTCTTAGTGTCGCGAGATTTCTGAGAAATGTAGTGGACTTTTACGCCACATCATGCTTGATAACAAAATAACCACATATTTCTAAAGAATTTATGGATTATTTTTTAACCTTTAGAGCGGAAGATTCTATTGGTTCTTCCCTTAAAGTGTGCTCAGAGGACTAAACACACGTTGACATCATTATGTATTTAACATTGAGTCGCGGATTTTCGGATATTTAAAGAACAGACAACAAAGATTGTTATTTCCCAATTAATTTTTATAAATACTCGTAGTTGCAAAACCATACGCAATGTAAAACTATTCTCACTTCAGTATTTATAAAGACGTGAAAGACAGTGCTGCTTTGTCCCCTACTACATGGTGGAGTTGAGTTCACTGCTGTATTTTCTGTATTGTAAGTTAATATTTGTAGTGGTGGGACAAGTTCACAAAAGTATACAAGAGTAGGCGTAGATTGAGTGAACCAAAATTTCAAACCAGAATCTTCAGTACGCTGTGAGAAAACATAGCATTTAGGTAGGTAATCAACGTCGTATTGGAACAACACAACGTGCTATTGGCGATGGTCTGGGATCAATCCCGAAAGGAAAGACAGCACCTAGTAATTTTGAATCACGGTCAGATGACGGGGTTAACACCTGAGCTGGCACCCCACTCTAAACTTCCACACCATGTTAAAGTGAAGCCACGGTAGATTTAACGTGCGCCAGCCCCCGTGTCAACGACGGTTTTTGGTTGGACCTAGTTTTGAATTCCGTTTACTGTTCCGTTTCTTTTCCAACTGGGCGATAGAATTTTGGTAAATTGACACTCGTTTATTATCTTCGAGCTTCCCTTAAAAGTTTAATTAGTGTTTTTCAACTACCACAGTCCCTTCGTCTTATCGAGCGAGAAACTTGGAATTCTGCAGAGACCGTCTCTGTCTGCAATCCCAGAGTATGATTAATGCTCGTCGACATAGACTCTTCGAGATTGGGCCCCCCAACCCTACAGGGACGGCAAGTCGCTGCTATTATCGCCTCCTCGGCTCATCTAATTAAATCTGACCTCCCTGATTATGAAATTCTTAAGTTGTTTAGGACTAATTAGGTCTAACCACCGCGGGAGATCTGTCCTGTAATCATAGCTGGAATTAATGGCCTCCACTTTCTTCGCTCCATCCACTTTCGATCTGCGAATTTCGACTCCGCACAATTAAGTGCTGCTTCCACGAAGCATTATGCGCTTAGTTGCTCCCAGATAAAATGGACCCGCCGTGTAATGAATATCTAGTGCAGCTGTCACATGAGCCTAAGACGTATCATAATAGGTTCTTCTACTGACACCCGCATTCATTCTGCTGGATTTAAATGGACTCCGATTGCTGCGGTGAACTCGCGCTCGTCTTTAGGCGTTACAAAAGCGCAGTTTGTAGTTTGTATCTCAATTAGAAGTGTTTTAACTTAGATTCCATTGAGGTATCGGACGCTATCAGTTGTTCCAGGTTGTGTTTTCATAATTCCGATTGTTGTGATAAACTAGTTCTTACAAAACCGCAGTTTGTATCTTGTTTCTCAATTAGGAGTGTTTCACCTTTAGAAGATTACATTGAGGTATCTTACGCTGTTAGTTGTTTCAAGTTGTGTTTTCATAATTGCGATTGCTACGATGAACTCGTTCGCATCTTTTGATGTTACTAAAGCGCAGTTTGTAGTTTGTAATCTCAATTAGACGTGTTTGAACTTAGATTACATTGACTGCAAGGTTCCCACGGGTCAGGGAAAACCTGGAAATGTCAGGGAATTTAATTTTGTCCCAAAAAATCAGGGAAAATTACAAATCTTCGTCTAAAACCCTGAAAACTGCCTCAATGACCTGGAAAATGATTTATCATGGCTTCTCAGACGTTTTGGAGAAAAGTGGCCAGTACGATTCGCACAGTTTCATATCACTTTATTTTATTAATTGAATTTTTCAATCGATTTTAAAAGAAACTGCTAATATTTAACAGGTAAAGCTTTTTGTTTTATCCACTCGCTTAAATTGAAGAATTTAATGCTTATGATATATTAATTCACAAATGATTTTTAAGTCAAATTGTTGGGATTATTTGAATAAGTTATTTTAATGCAAAATTACTTGTGCTTGTGTATTATATTTTACTGTGTATAATTCTTAAGTTGGTTTTTATTCTTGGCTATTGAATGCTAAATTATTTCTTGGTTTTACACCTTAAAAATGCTTAATTGCGTGAATTGCTTAAGCATGACCTGGAATTTTGTAAAAATTTGTCTGGAAAACCTGGAAAAGTCAGGGAATTTGATGTCTGAAATAGAGTGGGAACCCTGATTGTGGTATCGGACACTTAGTTTTTCCATGTTGTGTTTCTATAATTCCGATTGTTGCGATGAACTCCTTCTTTAGGCGTTGAAAAAGCTCAGTTTGAGTTTTTATCTCAATTAGGAGTGTTACGTCTTCAGAAGATTTCATTGCTCTATCGGGCGGAGCGTCAGTGGTTTCCAGGCTTTGTTATAACTCTGTTTGACTACGGTAAACTCGTTTTCATCTTTTGGCGTTACTAAACAGCAGTTTGTATCTCAGTTGGGTGTGTTTCACCTTTAGAAGATTGTATTGAGGTATTCAACATACATTTGTCCCAGTTTGTGTGTATAATTCCGATTGCTGCGGTGAACTTGCTCTGATCTTTTGACATTACATGAGCGCATTTTGTATCTAATTAGGAGTGTTCCATCTTTAGAAGATTACATCGCTCTATCAGAAGCAGTGTCAGTTTTTCAGGTTGTGTTTTCCTAATTCTGATTGCTTTAGTAAACTCGTTGTTTGTTTAATTTTTTTTTTCATAAATGCTTCCATCCTATGTTTTCAATTTTTAAAGTGTTTTTAACACAGATGTGAAAGTTTTGCTTCACGTAAACCAAGAGTGGTCTTGTGAAAGTGAGAAATAATTTTTCCATCCAATGTTTTAAAGTTTCAATTAAACGAAATAAGTAATGTTACTATTTAAACTAAGCTAGTACTCACTTTTTCTCCTGTAATAAAGTCTCCTACGATGGAGCACTCATTACAATATTGTCCATTGTATTTAATTACAAAGCTCCCTGCGATGTCATTTCGAAACGACTGACCTTTTAAATGTTGCAAACTCTGCAGTCGGTTACTGTTTAATTTGGCCTTTGATTTGTGTTTCATTTTTTTTTCATGAATATCTCCATCGTTTGTTTTGAATTTTCAAGTGTGTTTTTAAAACAAATCTAGAAGTTTTGCTTCACTTAAATAAAATGTTCTAGTGAACTTTTTTGTTTTTTAATCCAATTTTTTTAGACTTCCATATAAATGAAATCATTTGATGTCATTATTTAAATTCAGCTAGTATTCACCTTTTCTCTATCGTAATGAAGTCTTCCAAGATGAAACACTCATTACAATAACGTCCACTGTATTTAATTACAAATCTCCCTGCTATGTCCTTTCGAGATGACGGATCCCTTAAATGTTAAAAACTCTGCAGAGGCTGTTACAGTAGCTAATGCAATTCTGCCTGTTTTTGTTTCACCTCATGCTGTTAAGAAGTACGGAAGAAACCAAAAACTAAATTTATAATGCTTGTTTTTTTGGACCCAGAACTCTGAGATAGACGAAGTAATTTGTGGTGCCAAAAAATCTAAATGGGTAAAGCGCTAAACCGAATTTATATTTTCATTTTCTGTTTCCGTCTTCGTTCTCCACTTTTATTTGTCTCGCTTCTTTCAGGGAGGAGATTATTAGGATTTAATGAATGTCGGGGGTTAGATAGTCTTTTGTGATCAATAAAGATCAGGCCAGTGTACCCTTTCCAGTTCAATTCCCCCCCCCCCCAAATAAAAACGATGGGGAAACTTTCTCTATTTCGGCAAAATCCATCGTTCTGGAAACAAAAATGTTTTATTTCAATTGGTGGCTTTCAAATACTTAAAATCCACTTGTTCAGCGAATTCGGGGGATTTTTCTGGAAAGATGGAATTTTCTTTCAAATGCTTTTTTCCCCTTTTCTCATATTCGTCCCGGTTTTTATTTTTTATTTTCCTTCAAAGGGAGCTGAGAACGCGGCCAATTGAAAGCGCGGGAAGCAGCTGGGCTTATTAGTGAGCAGTCATTTTTTTAATGCGTTAAGCACACTAAAAATAGATTCTCGCTCCTGTGTGTAAGTCTCTTTCATGGAGGGTTTCTTCCCGAACAAACTGCATAAAGTTTCTTGCATTTGGATTCGAAGCGTTTTAAATGTTTCTTTTCGTGGGAAGTTTATTTAAAAATAAAATAAAATAAACATTTTTTGTTGTTGCTGTTGTAACTTTTTTGAGCGTTCCTCTGGAATTGCTTTCTGTGTCATTTGAAGAGGAATCTGTTAGACACCCAATTGAATTTCAAATGTAGGCTTTGGTTTGAGCTGTTGGTTTTATTCAGTATGTTAATAGTGAATGATTTCTTTCCGCACAAACTACATAAAATTTCTTTTAGTAAATTAATACTGAATGATTTCTTTCCCGACTAACTACATAAAATTTCTTTCGTCAAATTAATAGTGAATGATTTCTTTCCCGACAAACTACATATTTCTTTCGGCAAATTAATAGTGTATGATTTCTATCCGAACTAACTGCTTAGTTTCTTGCACTTAGATTTGAAGCGCAGAAATGTTTCTTTTCGCAAGAAGTTTATTGAAAAATACTTTTTTGATAACTTGTTTGCACGAATTGCTTTCTGCGTGTCCTTTGAAAAAAATTATTAGACTCCAATTTTGATTTTCAACTGTTTGCTTTGGTTTGAACTGTTGGTTTTCTTCATTATGTTAATAATGAATGATATATTTCCGAACAAATTATATAACATTTTTTTCAGTAAATTAATAGTGAATGATTTCAAAATGAACTACACATAGTTTCTTTTACATGAATTTGAAACATCGATTTCTGTCACTAAAAAATTAAACTGAACAATTTGTTCCCTAACAAATTGTGGACTATTTCTTTCATTTGTATCTTGTTTTCTTTTGGGGGAAAGATATTTTTGGAAACACTAATGTTTACCACGTTGTTCAAAATTACTAACATTTGACTATATACCCTTTACAGAGGAATATGTTAGAGCCAATTGTCTTTTATGTGTAGGCTCTGACTTGAACTGTTGGTTTTATTTTGTAAACTGAAAATCAACGGTTTCTTCCTGAACATACTGCATAAAGGTTCTTACACTTAAATCTTCAACGTTCTCATCTCAATAAATGGAAATTAAAAGGTTTCTTCCGATACAATCTGCAACATTGGTTCGCAATAAATTGAAATCGAACGATTTCTTCCCGAACAAACTGCTTGAAGAAATTTTAATCAGAAATAATTTGTTACAATTCTTTCATCGAAGTCAAAATAATGATACATCTGAAATCTCTCAACTCTTTAAATGCAGTAATTGTTCTGAGTACTCGTATTATTCTCAATGTGAGTAACTTTTGATTCATATAAAAATCTATTGAAACCGTAGAAGAACGTGTGTGTGATTTCATGTGAACTGTGAGTTCAAAATTTGTTCGATGATATTTTTATTAAAATAATTAGTTTGAAAAATATTTAAAACTGCCTCTAACTTCGAAATAAAATACTGTCGGAAGTGAATAGTTTAAAATTAGAACGATGCTTTTCAATTTATCTCTTCTATTTGTAGAATTCAAATATTTGTCTAATCTTCAAATTAATATTTTCCTACGACATCTGATTGCTTTTTTTATAATCTAATCACACGCGGCTGTAAACCAGGACTTTCTGCAAGTTTCACGTCTCCTAACTTATTTGATTTTAATTTCTAATGTTTTGTTAATGTTGGGGATCGCGCCTTTTGCAATTTTGCTTTTTTATTGGAGGTTATATGAATGGATGTATGCATACGTTGAACCTCTTCATTTTCGTCGGTTTGAGTTCTATAGTTATTGCACAGTCATTATCGAAGCGCTATTGAAAACTGCAGCTTTCTCATAATTAATTCTTTTAAATGATTACAAATTTTTAAAAAGTGGTACTTCATGAATAAAATACCTTGGAATTCATTTTGTAGTTAAAACTAAAGTTAGCAAATTTCATTTTTCAGAAGATGGCAAGTTATTGATTGCAGAAATGAACCTGAAGCTTATTTCATGTGTCATCCACAGTATATAAACGCTGTTTAGCCTTCGTAATTGTTGTCTCGTCAATGTTTTTCATTAGCAAAAATGATCTTATCTAGATGGACGAGATACTCGTTATTAGAAAAACTGACCCGATCTTAATCTTGTCATCAAAAAATGGCAATATCTTCATTTGGAATTCAATATGCATTCTTTATGACGAGATATTTCGTCAGTAACAAAATTCTTCAGATGTTAATGCACGAGATATCTTGTCGAAATCAATTGGAGTCAATAGAAATTATTTACAATTGTTATCTTTTATTGAAAGACATTCTGCACGTCATATAAATACTAATAAGTCTGTCGCCGTGAAGTCTAGATGTAGTGTAAGCAACACCCCACATTGCATGTAGTTATGCTTGCTTTAAACTTATTGGTTGTGGATATATTTAAAAGTGAACTCGAAAATTACTACACATATTGCCAAGGAATTAAATAATTCAAATTTCGACCAAAATTGAAAAGGTTAGTTGGTTCTTTCTACTTTTTATGGCGGAAGGACCATATTTGGCCAAGCGTGGAGTGGAAGTTTGGAGAGTGGGGTGCCAGCTCAAGTGACGTTCTCGTCATATGACCGTGGATCGTTCCCTTCGGGACCGTCACCAGTAGCCTGTTGTGTTGCTCCAATTGTTCCACGTTAGTTACTTACCATATTTTGGCCAAGCTGCGCCAAACACGAGACAATGTCAAGGAATTAAAACTGAAGATAGAGAGAAGAAAGTAGAAAAAGATTGCATGGACATCCTGTTGGCGATCCCCATGGGGAAAGATTGCACACACACACACACACACACACACTAGGGTTCCTCGGGTTCGTGAAACCCGTACACACCTATAGATGTTCCCTCGAAGGACAAAATTGGAAAGAGCAGACTGCAAAAACAACTGAAATGTTTACTTTTTCTTTATTTCGTATGTTATCCTCAGAAGCACTACATTTTAAAACTTATTTATATATTCTTTTTTATTTATATATTCGTATTTATATAATTTTTTCATTTATATATTCTTTAATCGATTAAAAGTGCCGTGGTAGCCTGGTTGGAAGAGTAACTCGCGACCGGAGGGTTGAATTCAACCAAAGACAGTTGACTGCAAAGGGACTGGAGTGCGTTAAATCTATCGTGGCCTCAAATGCCCTCACGTTGGCGTGATGAGGAAGTTTGGAGAGTGGGGTGGGGTAGTAACATTTATGCATTTCTTTCGGGGCATGATCCCGGACCGACGCCAATGGCCCGTTGTGTTGCTGCAGTGTGACGTTAATTAAATTCCTACCTAATCGATTAAAAATATTGCATGTTTTTGTCTTCAGAAGAAAATTCTCAATTACTCCTGCTGATTATTCCCCCCAAAAACGCCGAGAATTTACATCTAGTTAAAACTTTATTGCGTATGTAAAAGCTAATTAAAACTTATCTTCTCTATTGTAGTTTGCTTCCGATTGCTTGAACTTGATTATTCAAATCCTTCTATTACTCGAAAAATGATTAATTTTCGATCTGTCATGCGGGTGAAATATTGCAGCTCTTTCATTACATCGATTTTGTTGTCTTAATCGGATTACTTTCACCGAGCTTCAAAAAGTCGGATGTCTGGCTTGTTATAGAGGTGGGATGTCTGAGCAGGTTCGTACTGTCTGGTGTAGTTTCTTATAAGTCCGAATCCAGCAAGCTTAATGTATACTTATATTTTGTTTTTACCAGATGTGCCCAAGTTCAGGTAATTATAGATTAAATGTCAACCGAAGTGGAGGGTTGCTGTTCCCAGAGAACTTTTCAGAAAGATATTTCAGGAACTCCTCAACATAGTTTGAAAGATGTAAGACTTGATTTTTGTTGTTGTCTGAGAGGCAGTTAGTTTGTGTATGTCATTCATGTAACATAGCTTTTGATCATATTTTATTTGCTTCATTACTTCCTTTCATGGCCCCGTTTGTTTCCTTTGTTTCGGGATCTAAGGTTGGTTGTTCTTGGGGTTTTAAGGCCATGGTTTGTCCAAACTGCGCAAACTCAATACAACGTAAGTAAAAAATCTGAAAACATTTTATAGGGATTCGGAGAATAGAGTAGTGTGATGAAAGCATGAAATGGTTCCCGTGTTTACTGAAATCTTAAACGCCATGGGAAAAGAAAACATCATTAGAGTACCTCGGTATTAAAAAGGCATTTTATTCGACTTAAAACTTTTTAACGGAACAATTGTGGCCTTTCTTAAATCTTTCCATCTTTTTATTTTTCACTGTTAATTAAATAATTTTTTATAGTAAAATTTAGTAGCGCAATTATATATACACGAGAAAAGTTTTATGACTGCTTTTTAGAAATTGAATTATACTAAACAATATTTTTACCTTGAAATTTAATTTCTACACTTGCATGCGTCATATTTAGTTTATCTTAAAAATGAATTCTCGTTATTAAAAAAATGGAGGTCCTTGAATATATTTGGGAGTTTGGGAATGTCCTTGAAAAGTACTTGAATTTTTATGTTAAACTATTGGAACCTTATATGTACACATTTGGGATACAAATGTTTTGAAAGATGGCAGTTTTAAAGCTGCCTTGTCAAGTATTCTAGTCATCAAGGTTTTGACTCCTCGAATATTTGCTTAAACTGTATTTGTAAGTGTCGACACTTTCATCAAAACTGATGGAAACCGAATAAACATCAAACTTTCCTTCCCGTACCATTTATTTTAAAACGGAATTCCTAAATTTTTCGGGGTTTTTTTTCCCGTAGTCCGCACAGAATTTGTTTCGATCAGTCATTAGCTTTACGGATAGTAACAGGCTTCAAATCAGTTGCGTCGCGCAACGTTTATAACTTGGGATGTCGAAATTGTATCGAAAGCAAAAGCACAAACCTTCCTCTTACCTTTGTCAAAAATGCCAGTCATCAGTTCACTCACCAATATTCATAATACCTTAAAAGGCATCACAACCTCATTGTATCCGTGTGGTCTTTCCTCCCTTTCATTTTTTCTTGAAGTTCTCTTGTGTTTGGCGAAGCTTTGAGAAATATGGTCCTTGCGCCATAAAAAAAAAGAAAACAGCCAACCTTTTCATTTTTTACCTATATCTGTCTATCCTTCTGCTTTTTGCCTTTTCTTCCAACCTCATAGTGGTGTCTGTCTTGTGTTATGTGCGACCTGGCTATATACGGCATTTGCACCATAAAACCCGAAAACAACCAAACCTTGTCTTCAAATAGGTTCTCTCGTTTATCTGTAAGGATAGGTATTAAAATAATGTATATTCATCTGCCCTTTTTAGTTTCTTGTATTAATTTTAACTACCCGAAGTACCGGGATTCTATAAATTAACCGGAAACTAAATTATATTTTGTTAAACCTTTGAAAAATAATGCATGTAACAACTTTTAAAATTTCTTAAACTGAATACTTTTATGGGGGTTGATTATATATTTTAATGATTTTCAATTCAATAAGTAATCCGGTACAATTAAGTGTTTTATTTCTTACCTAATTATTTTATTTTACTTATGTTTCTTGTATCACATATTTTTGTTCGCTTTGTAATGGGATATTTTTTAGAAACAGCAGTAAAATTAATTAAAAAATCTAAATAGATACCCTATATAGTGTATTTTAAGTATATTTTATTATCGGATAGATGTCACCCTCAGTTTTGTACAGGTTTTACTGACCCGAGATGCTAAGATCTTTTCTTTTCCCATCAGGTTTCCCATTACTCCATTAGTCTTTTGCAAGCACGGGGCTCTCCCTCCCATGATATCCATACGATCTTTTTGCTTCCATCCCACAACTCCCCTTCCCATACCTCATTTTTCCACCTTTCACGGCAATTTTCATTTGTTTTCTTCCGTTTGGCGCTGCTTGGTCAAACATGGTTCTTGCTCCATAAAACTCCAACCGAATAGACGTCAGAAGCCTAAGTATTATGTATGCATGTGATCCAATTAATACACCGAGGTGCACATGCTATTCATCGAAATTAACGTGGCTCACATCCAACCAGAGAAAATGGCTATCTCCCTTCTCCCAACGCGTCTCTGTAAAACTGTTTTTTCCGTCTACCTACTTTTCGCACTGGGAAAACAACCCTCTTTAATGGAGATACTACACTTTTAAATTAGTTTTAATTCAGCATCCGTTGTTCTTGGCGGGTTTAATTTTCGCCCGCTTTCTCAGTGTCTTTCAATTCCCAGAGAGGAATTAGTCTTCGTTGACGGTGTCAACAATGCCCGTGTTCCTTGCAAATGGCACTGTGTCGCTCTTCCCTGAGCGGTCTGGAAAATGAAGATGGGTGTTCGCTTTTGGAAGGATGCGTGCAAAAAACACTCCTGTCTGTTGCGTCACGCTTTGGCATGTATTTCAAGTTTGCTGTTCTTGTGATCTAAATGGCTTTCGGTTGAATGCAACATTTCTGTTCAGAAAGTTAATTTTGGTATAAAGATGGGCGTTCGTTTTTAGAAACTTTCGATCCTGTTATGCAACGTATGTTTTCTTTATTTACGAGGGCTGTTCAATAAAAAACGATTATAAATTAATCAAATATAATTTTCTGTACTAATCCTCTAAATATTTATGGTATTTCTCAAAATACTCCCCAATACATGCAATGCACTTATCCCACCTCTTTCCCAGTCTTCAAACACGTGCTGGAAGCCATTTTTTGTGTCACATCCATTTTTGCAGTAGGCGAAAGTAAAACGAGGCGATCTTGGCCGGCTGCCAAGGCCTCATTAATGACGTCATGACCGTGAAACTTAAGCTATCTATTCTCCACTTATCCCGCTACACATTCAATATGAATTTTATTTTTCTTGATTTTTTAATCACCTTTAAAATAATTATGATCATTTTTATTGAACAGCTCTCGTATATACTTCTGTACTATTTGATGTTTATATATGATTATCCGTAAGTTATTTATACTTCTATACTATGTATAATGTTCATGGCTCTCGGTGTAAATGCATGCAACATTTCAATTGTAAATGTTAATTCGAGTATAAATATGGGTGATGAATTTTAGAAAATTTTTAACCTAATACGTGTTATTTATATACTTGAAAACTATTTAATGTGTTCATATGATCTAAATGGCTTTCGGTGGCATGTATCATTTCTTACGGAAGGTTGAGATTTCGGTCGAAAAATATAATACAAGAGAGTTTTATCTTTTCATAAAAACAGAAGCATTCTTACATGTTTATTTCCTTTTGACTCAAACGACTTAAAGTTTTTCTTAACCTGTTTAAAAAAAATAAAGATTGGTGCTAATTTAAAAAATATTTTCTATCTTATCACTTAGCTGAAGCTATCTGTCATTTATATGATCCAAATGGTTTTCGATTGCATACAACATGTTTGTCAGCGGCTGAGATTTCTGTCGAAAATTTTAATACATGAGAATTTCAATTTGTAACAATGCTTCTGTTTTCCTGAAACAGATATTTCATTCTGACTCAAACGACAAACATTTTCAATAACCTGTCTCAAACATTGGACGCTCATTTTTAGAACATTTACTACCCTACTAGATATCTCAAGCTATTTGCCGTTCATATAACCTAAATGGCTTTCGGTTGCGTATATTTCTTTCAAGTTGAGATTTAGGTCGATTTATTTTATGCGGAAGGTTTCAACTTGTAAGAATGTTTCATTTTCCTGAAATTCGTTTTTACTCTATCTTCTTGAGATATTAATACGCTGCATTGGAAATGAAAATGCGTGTTCATTATTATATTAAAGCATTTGCATTCATAAATAGTTTAAATGGCGTTCTGTTGCATGCAAAGATTTTTGTGAGAAAATGAGATTCTTGTCGAAAAATGTAATCCCTCCCTCGCTTATAACTTCAATTTTTTGCTCTATCAATCGAGTGAAAATTTTCAACGTCTCAAAAACTGCACAGATAAAATTGCACTTTTTGTAAATATTTCCCGCTACAAGCGCCATCACTTCCGTGGTTTAAATTACTGCTCTCACCTTGCTACCAAAAAAGGACGTATTGCTATTTGATTAACTTACCGCATGGATTTAACCTATTTATGAAGCTGGACTACTTAGGGAAATTGCATTTGTATCGTTAAAAACTCGGATAGCTTAGTAAAAAGTAAAGCTTCCGATTGGAAGAGAAGGGTAAATAAAAAGTAAGGGAGGGAAATGTTTTTTTGCCTAATGCGACGAGATTCCACTATTACTCTGATTTACTGAGAAGTTTGCACTCGCAGTAGAAGTTTTCAGAATCGTAGCGAGATCGGTGCCAAATTTTGTTTTTCCGTTTCATCAATTCCTTTTGCTGCTTTCTTTTTAATTATTTTCCAATGACTGGTATTTTCTTGGGCATTATCTCATTGTTGTCCTTTGTAGTTAGGTATAATTCATCTTCATCAGTTGATTATCTTCTCGAAGCATTTAGCTCGTTGAGCGAGTGTCTGATGAGTTTTGGAGAGTTCCTTTTAGTCAGATGCTTTACTTGTGTTTAAGAGTGTGTGAAGTATCGTGATTTACTTGGTATTTAAATATCTGATTAAACGTTTTGTGTTTTGAACTGTTAGGTATTTCTGGGAAGGAAACTGTCGGAAGCATTTTCAAATATATATATATATGCACCCATATATATATATATATATATATATATATATATATATATATATATATATATATATATATATATATATATATATATATATATATATATATGTATATATGTATATATATGTATATATATGTATATATATGTATATATATGTATATATATGTATATATATGTATATATATGTATATATATGCACCCATATATATATGTATATATATGCACCCATACATATATATTATGTAGGCATGTTTGGCTTATTGGTTTATTAGTTGGATTTTGTGGCGCTAGGAACAAAGGAACAAATTAGGATAAACAGCGTTAGACGCAAGACCAAATAAAAACAGTAAAGATGTGTATTTAAATATACAAAGCAAAAAAAATTGTATAGTTATTTACAGAATAGTAAAAATTGTATATTTATATTCAGAACAGTAAGTATTGTATATAAGTAATGCTATTTTTGTTTGATACTATGCCAAAAATTATAATTTTTAAATTTCTGTCATTTCGGAGGGGGGAAACTGTCGAAGTATTTATAAATTAGTATATATCTAGGAAAATATTTAGACATGTTTGTTTTAATGATATAAATAAATCATTTTTCCATGGTTGGTTATTTGGATTTTATGGTGCTAGAAACAAAATAGAATAGACTGCGCCAGAGGCTAGACCAATTAAAAACAGTGAAAAATTGTTTGTAAGTATACAAATGCAATTATATTTTAACGTACAATTTTTTGCATGTAAATATACAAAATAGTAAAAACATCGTATTACTTACACAGAATATTGTGTTTTAAAATATCTGTCACTTTACAAGAAGGGGGAAACTCGAAGTATTTTCAAATTCATATATATCTAGGAAAATATGTAGGCATGCTTATCCTCAATCGCTTGAATGAAAAGCTCGTGTCTCCATTGATTGGTTGGTTTGGATTTTACAGCGCTAGGTCCAAAATAGGATAAATTGCGCCAGGTGCATGATAAAAAAACAGTAAAAAATACAGAGATACCATTAAAAATTGTACGAGTATAAAATAAATGTTTTTTTTTTTTTTTTTTTTTAAATAAATGTGATGTAGTTTTTCCGTGCTTTGGAAAATTGTTTTTCATCCCAACACCTTTCATTAATACTTAATTGATTGAAAAGAAACCTTGCTGTTTTCGACATGTCTTCTCGTTGATTTCATAATTTAAAAACAAAATCCACGCGCCTCACATCTCATCTTTGCTAAGCAGCTTCCCTATTTTGGGAAGTTTTTATCTTAACTGTGAAAAATGAGCTATAAACACAGTATCTTAAGTACTAAAAGCGTTATTTCTAAAAGGGGGAAATGACATTTCAAGTACTTCTCTTGTAATTTTGTTGTGATTTTTACTTTTACTGTCGTTTATAGTGTCATATTTTGAGCGATCCGTTTTGATGTAGGACTGCGTGGTGTCCTGATCGTTTTTCTGAAAATCAGTCTAGTGTACCTGTACGCCACTCTGCATTGTATTGTGCCTTGGGGGTTTGACAAATATTAATACTCACATCGGATGTCCTCAAAAATTGGGAATGATGCCTCCACCAATCAATAGTCTCTATATAAGTAAGGGATTACCATTATGTTCTACTCTTCGCTGTTTCTGGTTCGATCTTTTAAAAGTTGGTGAAAGTTTTAACTTTGTCTCAACAGGCCATCACCAGCTGGGTTTGTGGCAGGGCGCGGCGACAAGCGACAAAAAGTCGACTTTGCTACCATTTTTCAACTTTGGCGAGGGATATTTTAAGCAAAATCGTCTCAAAAGCTCCCATTTCGGATAATTTGGTGACTTTTAAATTTTGAAGACCGAAAATTCACCCAAGGCCCACGAAATTTTAGTCTCTTTTTAACTACTAGTTTACTCGGACAACATGCTGGCATCCCCTCTGCGCTCTATCTTTATCCCTCCTCTAAGTTTAAATGTAAGAAATATATCGGAATCTGGTTGCTAGATTTAAAAAAAACTTATTAAGAAAATATTTAGTTTTTTATTTTAAAATTTAAATTTCCTGCCGAGATTCAACTGGACTATTCGTTTCCATCCAGATTTTTTAATATTTCATCTCAACACTGGTTTTATCAAATTATTTAGCGCTTCTTCCAAATTTGGACCTTGCGCTATAAAACCCAAGAAACCAGCCCTCCAATTAGGTTTGGTTTGTGCTCTATGGCATTTTTTCTACGCGATCATAGAATTAGAAATTCAATCGCCTTTAACTTAAAGAATTGGTTAGTATGAATAATAAATGCCACTGACACATGTTTTATCCGCTACTTAATATATACACTGCCATAGGCCAATTAATTTTGAATAAATTAATTGAACCTCTTTCGTTCGATATTTTGGAATTGAGGTTTTTTATGCCTTTAAAATAATAACACATGTTCGTGATGCATTTCGTTTTTTGCCCTACACAAATAGCGTGAATTTTTCTCCAGGGGATTTCTGTCCTTAAGTAATTAGCAATTTTACTTAGTCACATGTCCCTAAAAAGCATCAACGCCTTACTACGTGCTCATAAAACCCACCTCAAATTCATTTCACCGATGAACGAAGACCGAAATTTCCTCGAAAAAGTAGCGATTATATTTTATGTTGACAAAAATAATAACTCCCTATTAATTTTTAATTAATTGTGAGGGTGTTTATTAATTTTTATTATCCCTTATTGTATTTCTTTCTAATGAGTAGTTGTTGTTTTTTTCCGTCGTCGTTTCCAAAAAAAAGAAATTGTCGACCATGAGTATTTTTATTCTATGTTAAAAAGTGTCGGCGATCCGTCCAATAAAGGTTTATAGAAACCAAAGAAATTAGTTCTGATTAGTTATCTTAACTTTACAGCCGAGTGTATTTTTGATAGGAAATTATTTGTATTTGTTTCTAACTGTATTCCTTTCTAATTGCATTTCTTTCTAAAAGGACTCTTATCGTTTTCTGCTATCAGTTTCCAAAAAATGGAATTGCTGACCTTAAGTATTTATTATCCATTGAAAACTGTCGGAGCGTTCTCTGTTCCATAAAATTTCATACGTTTTTAGCGGAATTCTGAAAAGTTATCTCAACTTCGCAGCATTGCCTAGTATTCCGTGATATGAACATTGTATTGCTAATTGTATTTTTTCTATAAACTTGTCTATAACAATTTCTTTTTGACGATACTAGACATTTTTAGGTTACCAATTTCTGAAGTACCAACATTTATGCTATAAGTATTTTTATTGGACTTTAGGAATTGTCAGAGCGATTTCTGTCTCAAAACGGTTTGTAAAAATCAATGAAATAAATTCTGAAAAGTTATCTTAACTTCGCAGCACTGCCGAGTGTAACGGTGATGTGAAACTTTGTATTGCTAATGGTATTTCTTCTGTAATGATATCTTTCTAACGAAGCTCTAGTAGTTTTTAGGCTACTAATTTCCAAAACACGAAAATTCTGAAAATATGTATTTTTATTCACCGTTAGAAAACGTCGGAGAGATCTCTGTCCGAAATCGGCTTATGAAATAAATGTAATAAATTCTGAAGTTATCTCAACTTATCAGTATTTTTCAGTATCGTTGATTGGAAACAACTTGTATTTCTAATTGTATTTATTTCTAACGAGGTTCTAGTCACTTTTAGCTACCAATTTCCAAAGCACGAAAATTCTGGCCAACAGTACTTTTATTCACCGATAAAAACGTCTAAGCGATCTCTGACTGAAAACGTTGTATTAAAATCAATGAAATAAATTCAGAAAAGTTATCTCAACTTCGCAGCATCGGCGAGTGTACCGTTGATGGGAAACAATTCTGACCGTACATATTTGACATTTTTGTATCTGCTGTCTCCCTTCGATGTATCAAGGACTTTTCAAAAACAATTCTGCATTCTTTTCAGGGAATAGTTCTCTCTTTACAGCATTAGTTTAATTCCCCGGTTTTTGTTTTTGCGCGTGTATTTTTCTCGTTTAGTGAAATGGGCTTCCAATCTCGCCGCGACAATTTAATATTGCGATGCGAATTACGAGGACAATTCAATTACACGAACGAGTCAAGAGTTTAAAACTTGCGAGACACTGGCCATATTCCGTACGACCCTTTTTTTTCCTCGCCGAATTCGGATTTTTCTGTTTGGAACGACTCTAAAATGATGATAAAAGGCATCGGAAAAGATTAGTGGGCACTTTCCTTGTGCACGAGTCGCTTTTACGTCTTTATTGGCTCAGTGCTGTTTTATAAAAATATAAACTTAATCTCGTTCGATTGGATGGTGCCCAAAAATAGTAATGTCGTAACTCTTGAGATAGTGACGTTGGTGTGGGCTTATCTTTGCTTATTTTAACGCGTCGTGATGCTAATAATGGTTTTAAAGCTGATCACAAGTTTTCAGGGCCGTGTATTTCAGTAACAGCGTTTTATAACTTATACACTAATTCAAGAATCCGTATTTATGGTTTTTACTTGTCACTATCTATAAAAGAAATATAAAATCGGCACAACGCGAAATACCTGCATTTTTCAGCTTAATTCAATATTTGCACTATTTTTGAGTGCTTTATGTCATTCCAAACGCGCCGACCAACTGGTATAGTGGTTAAGGTGTTAGCCTCTAGATCGGAAGGTTCCTGGTTCGAATCCGGGTTCGGGCATGGATGTTTGTAAACGTATGGTGTAGAGGCGGCTGGTGCACCTTAAATCTGTCGTGGCCGAAAGTCCTCACGTTGGGTTGGGGTGGAAGTTTGGAGAGTGGGGTGCCAGCTCAGGTGTTGCTTCGTCATCTGACCGTGGTTCAAAATTACGAGGTGTTGTCCTCGGATCTTTCCCTTCAGGGACTGATCCCGGACCGTCGTCAATAGCCCGTTGTGTTGCTCTAGTACGACGTTAACTAAAATTACCTTACCATTCCAAACGCCCAAACTACGATTTCTAAGTATTAAGAATAACGAATAAAAACGCAACCTCTGATATCTCGCGACGTTCAAAGGGTAAAAGACAGATCAAGCTAGTTTGTATTTAACAACTACCTTCATCACCAACTCGAAAGTTTCTTTTCATTACTAAATTCCATTCACACGATCCTGCTCAGTTAAAATGACAGCCCCAGTGGACTAAGCGCTTCTTTTTAATGCATGCAAATTATAGTTCTTTCGAATTTAATTCCGAGTAATTATGCTTTTAAGCGAAATAAAAACTCGTAGGTCTGGCTTCTGGATTTGAGTAAACCGACGCATTCCGTCACCGCGCACCAAGACAAACATTCAGAGCTCATGCCTCCAAGCTTCCCTCCGCAGTAAAGTCCTTCATTGTTTGACTTTAATTTCGCTTAATGTTTTCGTTAACTCTGTCCGTTTATTTTACCCTGTCCCGGCTGTTTTCATTAAAGCATCGGAAAGCAAATTCGATCGGAGACCGGAACTTGTATTTCGTGGCGCAGTTTTGTAATCAAGAGATCTCATTTAAACAAACTTTTGGGATCGGGTGTTGAGTGTTTCTACTCGTGCTGCTTAACCCTCCGAGTGGTTTCGGCGAGATATCCCGTCCATCAAGATGTGACCAATTTTACTAATGGCGAGATATCTCTTCCATCATGTTATTGCCGACCTTTTGATGATGGCGAGGCCAAGATCTGATCAATTGTTTCGATATATCTCGTCCATCAAGATCTGGTCGCTTTAATACGAATACATTTGGTGTCTTAACCCTCCTGGTGTTTGCTTCGACGAGATATCTCGCCATTAGAAGACAACTGACCGGATATGGATACCTTTACAAAACATCGGCGATATCTTGATGACGAGATATCTCGTCATTAGCATAATTGGTCTTGAAGGACAGGATATCTCGTTGAAACCACTGAAATGTTAAGAGTTGATAATGAAAGAGAACGGTGCTTTAAGAAATAGTTTCCTGTTTTTTCGAAGAACAAATTCTTAGTGTAATAGTTCTAGTCCGAATAGGGACCGCCGTGACTTAGTGGGTTTGACTACTGCACTAGCAAGTTGCTTGTCATTAGAAAACTAACCATATTTTGATCTCTTCATAAAAAAAATCGGCAGTATCCTATTGTAAAATTGATCTCTTCCACTAGCGCCGTTCTTCCATTAGTGCTCTAACCACACCAACCTATATGTTTATGATTTGTACTTGATTCAAACTCCTATCGGTAATACTTTTTACCATTCTATCCATTACTACTGTATTGCTGTTTTATCGTTTTTATTTTGATTGGTGTGTGAATTATAAATGCTGACCTGTGTAACATTCACCATTCTGTTCATTTGTATTAGATCCCTATTTTCAATTCACGTTTGAATTATACTTTCTGGTTTAACTGTTTTACTATTCTGTTCATTATTGCTTTAAACGCTAAAGAACCGTTTCTACTTTTGATATGGGTGTGAATTATACCTTGTCTAACTTTCTCGCCATTAATGTTATATTCCTATTTATTATTCACATTTGAATTATTGAATTAACCACGTGTGAATTACTTTGAATTCGAAACGTTTGAATCATACTTTCTAATCTGTTTATCTTCTCAATTATGTTCATTAGTGCTTAATCTCTAATGAAGTGTTCCTTTATTTTATATGCATGTGAATTATAACTGCTGGACTGCGTAGCTAACTATTGTGTTCATTGGTATTAGATTCCTATTTTTAATTAATTAGTTTGTAATGTTGAATAGTAACCTCTCGGTCTGTATCTGTCTCGCCATTCGGTGTCTTTATCTCAAGAGCCATTCCTACATTTTATTTGCGTTTGAATTGTAACTCAATGCAGGCCCGCGTTACTGTCACAATTTCCCTCATTATGCTTTCCGATCTGGAACTATCACCTTTTCGTTCATTAGTATTAGATTCTTATCTTTTATTTCACGTTTGAATTGTTGAACTTATACATATTAAAATAACACTTTCCGGTCTACCTATTTCACCATTCTGTCATTTGTGCCTTGATGTCTTAAGAACCGTTCCTACATTTTATTTCCGTGAGAATTATGACTCACTGCTTGATCTCGTACCAGTTTCACCATTCCGTTCATTAGTATTGAATTCCTATTTTTATTTCATGCTTCCATTATACCTTCTGGTCTAACTGTTTTACAATTCTGTCATTGATGCTTGATCTCTGAAGTACCGTTCTCTCATTTTATTTGCGTGTGAATTTCAACTCACTGCTATCCGGCAAAACTGTTCCATCATTTCCGTTCATTCGCACTAGATACCTATATTTTGGATTAGTGCTCCAAACCAGCACACGCCCCGATCCCCATTTTTGAATCCAAATCGCCGGCTCCACCACTCCATTCATTACTGCCCAGCCGCACGCGTCCTGACAAATGAGATCTGGAATGGGGGAACTTTTTCCGGAACTTCTTGCCGGACTGTAATGACTGAGCCCTCGTTTTGAATCCCAACTGCTGCTGGCCGCTCCCCCATTACCTCCCAGCGAATGCACGCAGTGTGGTAACTGGGGTAAAGCTTCCGTATTTGGCGCTGTTGGCGGATTTCTGGTACCGGCCGCTCTGCCAGCGCGACCAGTTGTTTAGTTGAAAGCGAAGTTGCGGGAGGGCAAGTGGAATGCTCCCCTTTCTCACCTGTGGATCGCCCACAGCTTTTCTTGGATGGGAAGACACCTCTTCTCAGTTTCCGTCCTGCACGACCAGGACATGTGACTCTGGTGTATGGCACTGTTTTACCTCTCGTCGGCTGGAAAGGTAGGTACCGCTCGCTGTCCCTCTTTCGCGGCACTGGTACCCTGGTTGTCGCACGTGCATGGCATATTTTCTCGCGCCAAGGGAGGTAGGTAAGTCCGCCCGCCTTTTATGCTCAACTCGCAAAGTCTTCATCATATGGAGACGTCTAATGAAGCAGGCCATTCCGTGTATGACATTATTTTACCTGTACCTGCGCCATTACTGCGCTCTGGACTATGTGAGGAGTGGATTGCATGATTGTATGGCATTATTTTATTTGTTCTCGGCCAAGAAGGTAGGTGTTCTTCTGTCTGTTTTTGGGGTTCCCTTTAAAGCCCCCTTTGTGTTATTCTCATTTGTTTATTATTGTTCACTGTAAAGTTTTTTATAAACATGTGAGAACTCGCTCAGATCATACCTTTCATAGATATTTTAATGTACTTCAATAAACGCAGATAAATAGGTATTTTGCATAAGTTCTTTCATATACATAAAGAATATGAATTCCTTTATACATTGATCCCGGACCGTCGTCAATAGCCTTTTGTTTTGCTCCTGTACGACGTTAATTAAAATACCTCACTCCATACCTACATGTATACATAATCGAAGAATTTAACTCGTTGATGGCATATTTATTTGCAAACAGTAAACATTGAAGCTTCACCAAAGGACATTAAAATTCCTTGAATCGTATGATATGACTAAATTCATAATTATAGTTCTGTAATCATTTTTTTAAAACTGTATTTAAGTATTTTTAACTGTATATACGACAGTGATTCACTTTTATACAAGTTTGAATGTTCTTGGATGAAATATAATTGTTTGGTGTTCGTAGATTAAAGGTGCATTTCTTTTTAAATGTTTATTTAAATTGTTTTATATGTATATAAAAATGGTGTATCATGAAAATCATACTGTTGTGAAATTTTAATTCTAAATATAGGTGTTTGACGTTCACATAAAATTTCTGGCCTTTTATTTTTAACTACCTATAAATTCTTCGTCAGTGACGTTATAATGGTGAATTCACTCTTGCCACACTTTTCATGGAAATTTTAATGTTTTTTTCTAAATATAATTTTGATGTACGCAGATAAATATGAATTTCTTTTGGGCTGTATTTGGCCATTTGTATTTATTTCGATGTATTGGTGGCATTACAGTAATTAATTTTAATGATCAAAGTGCAAAATTCTTTAATATGCATAAGGAGAATATGAATTTAAGAAAATCATGCTTTGCTGAGAAATTTGTATTGAACATGGATGTTTGGCGTTCACATCAATATTTTTATCGTTTATTTTTAACTGTATCGAAATTTGTCATTAGCGATGTTATTGAACATGAATTCACTCATACTTTTGATGGAAATTTTAACTTTCTTGAAATAAAATTGTTGCTCGCAGATGAATATGATTTTTCGAAAATCATTCTTTGATCGGTAATTATATTAGAAAACTAATCTGCGAACATTAATTTAAGTTTATTTTAAACTATCTTTAACTTTTTGATATAGTGAGCATAAAGATTTATAATTTTTATGGAAATTTCAATATGCTTGGACGTAATAAGATAATTGGCGCTCAGGGATAGATTTTCCAATCTCTTAACAGTTCCTTTTTAACAGTATCTTGCAATTCGTCGACAGTGAGAGTGTAGGTGATGAATATACTCAAAACATACTGCGCATGAAAAAGTTAGTGTGTTTTTGAATTAAACGTGTAAATGTACTATTATTCGTGCAAAGAAAACTATACTTCGGAAAAAGGGATACTACTATTTGGGAAAAAGTTGTACAGTTATTGATTAAACGTATTACTATTCGGAAAAGTAGAACCATTATTCGGCCTAGGTAGAACTGTTTTCCTGAAAAAGTATTTTTTACTATTCGGAAATCTCGTGACGCTCAGGTAGTTAAACTCTAGGTTTTTAAGTTATTAATCTTATCTGCAAAAAATATTTTTAAACGCAATCCATAAATTCTTCATCGAGCATATATTTTTGTCTGTTTTCTAGTAGTGATTTTTGAGCGAGTCTGATATTAAATTACTCTGGCATCGATTGCGACCTAATGTAGAGCTGATAACCTAACATCTTACGATAGCTGGTTCGACTATGTGCTTTCGATATCGCTAGTTATTGAGTAGCTTCTAACGGCTTATGTAAATTTGATTCCGATAACTAGTTCATGTATTTTCTAAGTCAAAAAGAAATTTTTTAAAGGGACTGCTTATTACAACACGTACTTTAGCTTCCATGTTCAATACATTTGTATTGCATTATACAGTGATATGTGTTTAGTGTAAAATAAAATTTTATAGAAAAAGTGAAAACGTTTCTTTAAATTAGATTTTCTGGCTCCTGATAGCTTTTTATCTATCTTTCGCGTTTTTTGAATAGTTAAATGTTTCTAATATTGCATGAATGATGCAATACTTTTATATATGATACACTTTGTGGGGAGGCGGTAGCTCAGTTACTGGTCACGGAATAGCAACCGGAGTGTTGGGAGTTCACAACTCTATCAAACAATAACCGTTGTGTACATGTGGGCTGGTGCACGTTAAATATGTCTTGGTCTTAAATGCTACGTTGGCGTGGGTGGGAATTTGGAGAATGGAGTGCCAGCACTGGTGTTAACCTCGTCTTCTGCAACTCTCCTCAATTGTTGTCGGATTTCATTCGCGATTCTCGAATTACCTACCGTCAAAGAATTGAACAAAAGAGGAGTGAAGTTAACAGGTACAGGGAATTATTCCTCTGAAATCATTCTTCTTGACTTCAAAGAAATCTTACCTTCTATCTCACTGAGATTCAAGATCTACCTTGTAATTCAGATTTAAGGCTTCAAAAGTTTTTAAGCTTGTAGTTCCAAGTGTGAAAAACGAAACTCGTAACTTTGTAAAGGCAACTAGTCAAAAAGAATTGTCTCTTTCCTCTGAAGTAAATTACGAAAGTCGGGTATAGAGTTCAAATCGTCAGATAGCTATGTTGCTTTCCGGAAGATGTACATTTATGATAAAGACCCGTGTCATTAAACAAATAAAGTGAAATTATTTGTAAATCAAGTGCTTGGGCTAATAGTTGACACTAATTTTTCTATACACCAATATAAAATTGCACAAACAACGCAAAGGACCTTAATTCTTAATTCGTATACTCCGTATTACAAAATGGAATAAGCCAAACGGTTGTAACTCTTCTGGGATCAGTATCACGAAACTTCAGCTGTAGAACAATTAGTCGCTATCAACTGCACTGTTATATCGTTACGTACAATTCATGAAAAATCCTTCAGACTGATATTTTCGAAAGATGATATCATAAATGCAATTATAATGAGAGACTGATGACGCTGAACCGAAAAGATACTGGCACCCCCCCCCCCAAAAAAAAATATATATATATATATATATATATATATATATCAATCTGGACAAAGTGTGTTTTGTATTTCTATGGTACCTTTGGTTGTACTAATGAGATGGTTAAAAAATTATTTGTCAAAATCCTGCTCCATCATCAACTAGATATTGTCGTTCCATCAAATTTCTTTTTGTCAAGTAATTTGTCGATTTAACTATTAAGGAAGTTAATAATGTACAATGTACTTTAAAGCTGATTTTATTGTTTTGATAGATGTGACCAAACATCAAGCAGGAAAAACTAACGGTCCAAACACCGTTTATAGATTTTTTTAGAAATGCTGAGAAGTCTGCTGAAATATCTGGGATTAATGTAATCAACCTCTCCCAAGTCATTAAAATGTTTTAACTCCGGTTTCCAGATTAATGAATAGATTAGTCATCACCTCAGATCCACTAATTGTAAGTTTACGAGCAAGATCTCAAGTTAAATACAGCCAATCAATTCATCAGTAAACTATTTAAGCTGTTGAGATTCCAAGTATATAATTTTGTAATACTTTTTCAAATAAATATTTTTCCCTTTTAGTTCTTCTATTACATACATCTACTTTATTTTAAAATGGAACTGTTATGAGTATTTCTGACCATTATTCAGGTGTATATTATTATAAAATTCCAAAAAAATACGGTTAATAATTAATCGAACTATATTTTATATATGGAGCAAAGTTGACAAACTTTAAATTTAGAATATTTCTGCATTCAATCTGTAACTAAAAATGGTTTAATGTACACCAACCCAATATTTTATCACTCGCACCCTCTTATAAACACCCAAACCCAGTGTATTTGTTATACAAATTTTTGTTCACCTAGATTTCTTAAATGACACTGCGTCGCCAGCAGCACGTTGTGTTGCTTCGGTTCGAGATGAAATGATCCACCTGCCGTTGTTTTGTATGTGCGGTTTACTACAAATTTGTTTAATTTAAGCATGTACATGCAGAGCAGTCTATTATATTCCCTGGGAATTTTATGATAAAATAATTTTTTTTTCTTGATGTGAAATTTATAATTTTCTGAAAACTAGCGCATATATGGTCCCGTACTCTGGTAAAAATTAGAAAGTAGAATTTATATCACCTTTATTCTCCTTTACCCCCAGAAAATAACGAAAGGTGAACGAATTATTTTCTGAAAAGTAAAGAAAATTAATTCCCTTTGATGCATGTATTTATTAGAAACAATTCTGAACTTCATAATCGGGACCTAGAAACATCAATAAAGTCTTGCCTATTGAAATACATTAAGATTCAACTCAAAAAATAAACTCTTCTAAAATGCTTTTATCTGACACCTTATTTTAATTGTCACGTTTCACATGCCGTCGGGAATGACAGTTGTCCTACAGTAAAAAAGCGTTTTTGAACGATTTCTCAAATCGATCTAACTCAAACTGATACTAGAGAAAATTCATTTTTATTGGACTAGAATGTATTGAAGTACTAACTGAAACATAAAACGAAAAGGTAGCGAGTTAACAAACAGAATACAAATGAGAAGAAACATGTCATAAATATCGATGCACTTTGATAATGTAAATTGTTGCCCAATGACGAAATTTGAAATTTCGCGCGTTATGTTAGCAAACTGTGTAAAACATAAATTGAATCGAGATAAGTTCCTTTTGTAGGAAACTGCGACTTAGATTTGAAAGTAACGTTTTTTAAAAAGGGTTTTAATAGTATAGATTTCTTAATGTTATTTTTTACATATTTCTCCAATAATTTTGGTGACCTCTTCCTACATTCTTTCGTTTCTTTCTGGGTGTATTTCTCTTTCATTAAAGTAAAGCTTTACCAGTGAGTTTTTGTCCATTTACTTGAGGTTGTCTTTTGATTCATCTGATTGGTCCGCTTGATATAGTGGACTGGTGATTTCACCATTTTTGTCGTCACTGGAAATGTGCATTCACACATCTGTCCTGTCATAAGATATCGCCAAACGAAGGGAAAAGATGCCATATGAGACAACCAAGTCAATTTTTCAGAGCAGTCACGTGGTTACTAGTCGACATGTTGCTCACGCTTTTTGAAGCTCCACTCCAGAGCAATCAGTCAATTTATTTCACGTCTAAGAACCTGCCTTGCCAATACGACACTGATATTTTAATTCGTTTTCGCATTGGACACACGTTACTCTCAGGCGTCTTATATTTGGAAAAATACCCCTGAGTGTCATGCGTGATTATTTTTCGTATTCGCCGTATTTTAATTAATATATTCCTGCTTTTAATCAAATATTTTTTTAATAATTCAATTTTAAACTTTCAAAATTTAATGGATGGAAATCCCCCTCCTAAATCCTTAGATTTTTACATAGTATAAAATTTCTCCAATTCCATATTGCATATTTTATCTTTTATGTCTTTTATAAACTGCATTATTTTATCAAAACTTTTTAATTCATTCATTACTTTTATGTTGCTGACAACAATAATCATAATCGTGTGATATGTTTAAATGTTGTCATTAATCGTTTTGATGTTTTAAATGTTGTCATTGATAGTTTTGATGTTTTAAATATTTCAAGTAACATACCGATATAATTTTTAATTTTCTATTCATCGTTGTTTGTGTTTAGTTTTCACTAATTTTTTTATTTACTGGGTCATGTTTTATCTTGCGTTTGGCGCAGCTTGTCCGTTTTCGATTGGGTGGTTTCATTGAGATTTTATTATGCAAGGGCCAAATTTGGTGTCCAGCTACGCCAAACACAAGAAAGTGTCCGAGTAATAGACAAACACCCAAAGAAAGTTTTACCGACACAGAAGAGAGAAATACACTAAAGTCCGTTTTCGGACCTTGCTCCATAAAATCCAAATCAACCGCCCAACTAGACATTCGGAAACAAGAATACCCACTTATCCGAACATGCCACATATCCGGATGGCCCGCATTCCAATTAGTCCTGAAATACGGAGTGTGTTTTGAGCTTTCGGAAAAGCAAATTTCATTTCAGAAGTGCCATTTGGCGAGTTGCACTGTCAGTGTTGTCAATTGAGAGTGCGGATCAGCGATTAACTGTCAGGCAAAAGGATTTGCAATATTCAGGTTATAACTGCGAGTTCGCTGATTGAATTTCATACCCTCATTAATGTGGTCGATGCTCTGTAGAGTGAGCGGGTGTAAGCCGATCAGTGAGTTAGACTGCGTCGTAGTCCCCTAGAACTGCATTTAATCTAGTGAGCACTTCAACACTTCATGCGTCCGTCTGGGCTCTTGCAATCTGGCGTAACAACTCTTCAAAAATATCGATTCTAAGATGCAATAGTTTTTGTGAGAGTCAAACACTGCAATGAAACTTTATTATTTTGTAAGATAGTGATTCTGTGTTGCGATAACGTTTCCTGAAATCCATCGTTACAATACCTTTTCTAAAATACAGATTATGTGTTGGAATAGCCACGGCAGCCGGACTATAGCGATTATGTGTTACTAGAGTTTTTTTTTTTTGGTTTAAAAAAAGGAGTTGTAACTCAGAATTGCTATTGCGGGAAAACTATTGTAATGCACAGAATTGTTTTTGTAGAAAAATATTACTATCATCATGATTGTTATTATAGAAAAAATATTTTAATACTCAGGATTACTGTCTTGGAAAAGCTTTATTTTCGCAAAAGCTGTTGGCGACGAATTTTTTCATGTCTCACACACTTCTTGATAGACATTGAAAACTCCTGGAATTTATGAAACTGCTAGCTTTTCAAGGAACATTGCTGAATTAAAAAATGTATTACCGTTAACTTTTACTTCGTAAAATATTTTAATTGTCTAAAATGGTGTTTATGGTCCCTCCAAGTGGTTTCGATGAGATATCTCGTCCAAGATCTTGTCAGTTTGGCTATCTTGTCAATACAAAACTGCCCTTTTACTCCAAGGGATTGAAAATCCAAGTTGGAAAAACAAATAGTTCTCGCATCAGTGGCTGGCCACTACAGGCCAGTTTTTCGACGCGAAGATAAACCACTTGGAGGGTTAACGTTGTGTAGTATATATAATGAGCGTGTTTAGAAGCTTTGAAATTAGAAATGTTAGCCATTAAAACTTTTATAAATTTATACAATTCTGACTTTTTTTGTGTGCCCCCTGACATCCCCTATACATTTTTATGCTTTACCAGTACTATTCCATTCGATGAAAATGTTATTTGAGTAACATCATCAGACTGACTTTTCATCATCCTAAAAATTGCATTCAAACATGTAGTTATTAGTACAACATGCGAATAATTTTATGTGTAGTTCTTCAAGAATTTTCATGAAAAAGTCTTCGATCGGTGATTGACTCGAATACATGTTATGCTCATTTATTGCAAAATGTATCCACCACCAGTCATCTTGTCACAAATTTGGCATATTCTCTCAATATTATGCGGATTGCATATTTATAAACCAGGAACTACATTTATAATAGCGATATAATGGATAGCCACGGTTGGTTTGCATTTCAATTCGAATAATGAGACAAGCATATTACCTTACCTATAAAATGCTTCTATGGTATTGATAATGAAGACTTGCTGATGCTCTCTTCCTTTGATATTGGTCGCTATCTCTGTTACCAGGTTAAATGAAGACTTGCTGAACTGATTCAGCAGAACGAGTACTTTGTTTTGAACCGTCTTTTTTGTTATGTTGGTCGCTATATTCACTGTTAGGTTAAATGAAGACTCGTTGAACGGATTAAACAGCCAGTATGTTCGGAACTGGCTGCCTTGATATGTTGTTCCTATTGCAAATGTAGTCCTTTGATACTGGTCGCTATGTTCAGTATCAGGTTAAATAAAGTCCTGTTAACTACTTGAGCATAACCAAAACGTTGTTCGAAGCAGTCTTCCTTTGTTCAAATAGTAAATGTAGTCCTTTAATACTGGTCGCTATATTTAATACCAGGTTAAATGAAAGCTTGCTGAATTGATTCAACAGAACTAGTACGTTGTTCCGAACTGTCTTCCTTTGAGCTATTGGTCGCTGTCTTTAATATTGGAGCTGCGCTGGTTCTATCAAGGGTATGTGTTGGGTTTAATGGCTGCCTCTGCCTGGTGTCATCCATTAATCAACCTTTCTCTCGCATTGTCATGTAAAACACTTCTTGAGTTCGGTGAAAAAAGGGCTCTCATTATTTGCTGCCCAAAATGATAATCCCGCGCTTTCAATTCCAGAGTCCCTTTTGTACGAAAGCCAGGACTTTCTTTTCTTATCTCTTTGGATCGATTCCCCATACTACTCGCTTTTTTCGTCTTCCCGTCGTCAAAAAGTTTCCGGTACTAGCTTCATAAAAATCTGTTCTTTATGTTCACTGTTTTTTTTGTTTAGTTTCTGCTGTCAACTAAATACATAAAGCGTGTGAGAAATTAGTGCGTTGTTTCTCTATAAGCAAATTGCTGCGGGCAGCTACTTTTGCTGCGGTTTAATTTTTTCGAGTGTCACAGTTTGTTTAGTTGATTGTCTTGGAGGATTAGTAAAATAAACTTTGCTCCAAAACTTAAGAGTGTTACCCCCCCCCCCCGCAATTATCCGTCTTTTTGTTTCGTTATTTCACACTTTTGAACTTCCGATTCCCTCATAATAATCTAATTCGATGCAGTCGACGCTCGTTTTTCCGAACTCTTCGGTTACGGGATGAGAATTTATATATTTGATTATGACCGACATATCTCGAATGTCGCGCTGCGCTGATATGCTTTCTCACATCTCCCATTAGCCACTGCGTGGCCAGCACGGCGTTGCCCGTGACAGTTCTTTTCACTGTTGAACCAGTACCTAATAAAAGCAAATTCATCGTAATCTAATCTTGACATTAACCCGATATTGAACACTATATGTTTTTGCTAACAGAAAGCTACATCTTTTGTGTAAAGTATTTACATCCGAAGGTATAATCCCCCTTCGTTAATTTTTTTACCGCTATTTCTTTAGTTCGTAAAACAGAAAGCTATAACGCTCGTTTGGAAGATAGAATTAAACTTAACATCAATTCTGATATCTGGGCGGGACTTGCAAAATCACGTGATCTCGTTAAAAGTAGCATTAACTTAAATTCCTCCGCACTTAGCATAAAGCAATGGGTTTGCTCACAGCTCTAGCAACTGCGAGTTGTAAGCGATGCAGGTTCGATCAATGTCACTTACCCTGATTGCATTTTTCTGCTCTGTATCACACTAACACGTTCCTGTATTCATGCCCATTTCTTGACGACTTTTGTCTTGTGTTTGGCGCAACTTGGTCGATAATAGCCTTTGCACCATAAAACCCAACCAAGCACCTCCGCATTTAACGATGATTTACCACATAAGGTTTCGGGATTGATCGCCAAAGGTCGCCAGTATGAATGCAATGCTATGAAATGCAATTCCTGTCTGTTCCATTTTAAATCCATCGTATGTTTTTGAGTACGAAAATCTCTTAGCCGTATAAGAATTTAATTTATCCTTTCCAAGAAAAACAAGGGAACGAAATGAGTTTTACAGGGATTGTTGATTCAATATCATTCCTTTGTTCGCTTGTGCCCATGCTTTTTCCACTTGATTAGTATATTTCTAGTCATTTATTCATACGTTTACTTCAAGAGACATTTATACATGCATTTTTTGTCTCCAAATGCGTTAGAGATGTCATCGCATTATAATGTATTGCTCGTAAATGTTAATCCATCTAAAAACAAACAACTCTCAAAATTGTTATTTGTCTTATTTCCATTTCAGATCTATCGTGGTATTTAAACTCAACCGTCTTAACCGGGTTGAATTTAAACTGTCTATTTCCCTTAAAAGTCGGGTAGCTAAATGAGTTCTGCAAGCCGTGTTGATCCATTAGTGACGTTACTCGTTTTTGCTTTTCTCACTTGTTTGACATTTTACGAGTCATTTATTCACGTGTTGACTATCAGAATTGCTTATTCGTACGCTTACTTTATAAGAATCGTTTATTCCTGCGTTCATTTTACAAGAGTAATTTATTTATACCTTTACTTTACAAGTCATTTATTCAAACCATTACTTTTCAAGAGTCATTTATTCATTCGTTTTCTTTACACGACAGATATCTGCATGCATATTTTGTCTCAACTCTCCGATGGCCGTCAGCGAAGCTTGTGCATTTTAATGTATTAATTATAATTGTTTAGTCCATCTAAATACAAACAGCTCTGTCAAAGTCCAATTTTTTTTTCCATTTGAGATCCAATGTGGTATTTAAACACAGCTTTTTTTTTTGAATCCAAAATGAATTTAAATTCATTTCCTGTGTAAAAGCTAGGTGACGAAATTAGTTTTACAGGCCGTGTTGATTAATTTGTAACGTTACTCGTGCGTTTTGTTTTTCTCACTTTGATATTTTACCAAGTCATTTGTTCACATGATTACTATCAGAATCGTTTATTTTACAAGAACAGTTTATTCATACGCTTACTTCACCAGGAGTCATTTAGTCAAGTTTACTTTCCTATAGAAATGCAACCATAGGGTTTACTACTTATTACAAGAGTCATTTATTCAAACGTTCAGTTTACAAAAGTAGTTTATACTCATACGTTTACACACAGGAGTTATTTATTCATTCGGTTACTGTATAAGTCATTTTGCATGCATTATTTGTCAAACCTCCAAACCGCATTTGCCATGTCATCTTATTTTAATGTATTGACCGTAAAAGTTGTTAATCCATCTAAAAACAAACCATCTGTCAAAAAATGTAATTTGTCTTGTTTCTATTTGAGATCCATCGTGATAGTTTAAATTCATCCCGAATTTAGTCTTATCTATTTCCCGTAAAAGTGAGGGAAGTAAATGAGTTTAACATGCCGTGGTTGATCCAATAGTATCATTACTCGTTTGTTTGCTTTTTGCACTGGGTTGATATTTTACAAGCGGACTAAGATTAAAATTTTGCATAACTAATGCGGATCGATAGCCTTTATTCAACGCGGCACTTGGTGCGATTTTGAAAACATCTAAACCTCGTATCTTAGATTTCTATCGGTTGAACGTACATTTTCTTTTGGCATGCTTTTCTTTGATGTTTACCGATACGCTGTTTAAAAGTGCCGCTAAAATTGATGCATCGAATTATAGTGGAAGAAAAAAAGATATCGAGGTGGATCTTGTTTAATTTTTTTGTTAGTTTTTTTGGCGGAAGACTTCTTGCGGTCATTTCACTAATTAGATTTTTCTTCTTCTTTTTTTTTTTTTTGTTTTTTGTTTTTTTTTGTTTCTCGCGTTATAAAGTTTAAATTTTTTAATTATTCAATGAGTGTGAATTTCCTCGGTTGGTTTTTGTTTCACTGTTTCGCGAAACAGTAGCCGATACCTCTTTTTTTTTATAAACGCGGAGAGACGTTTCTAATATGATAAAAGCTTTCTAAACAAACGAGTTTCTATGGCAGCTTTTTTTCTTCTCAGGTGAAGCATGAAAGAAAAATCGTCGGAGAAGTATTTAATTTCAGTTCTTTTCGCTGTCTCATTTCATTCATATGCCATACAATTAAATTTTAAACTATATTTGTGATGCTTTTCACGAAGCATATCCATTTATCGGGGATATCTTTGCAAAGATAAGAGGTTTCACATTTTGTTAATGATGCAAAAGTTTTAACTAGTTAATTGATAAAATTAAAATGGTATCTTGTTCATTTTTTCAAAAGCAAATATAATTTATCCTCTGTTTGGGTTGCTGTAATTATTAAAAATTCTTTTTACTTGTCCGTATAAATATTTTTTCAAAGCTAATTTATTTTGGTAATTTTCTTTAGGGAAATATAATCGAGATGCTTTTTAATCAGGTCACTTAGTTTCTTTACGTTTTCCTCGGTTTGCAAATATTAGCTCGAGTACAGCCTTAATTAAAAATTATCAAATTATAAATTACCGTTTGCAAATAATTTCAATGTCTTCCTCAATCCAAATCTTTTAACAATGGATATATTCTTATTTATTTAGTGGTGAATTTGTACCGAAATATCTTTATTCTACTGAGTTCAGTTTGCTGCTTTTATTGAATAAATTAAAACTAAACCTGTCAATCCGGAATTTCGCTTGTTTTCCTTGTACTGTGGCGACCTTAACCACCACTACAAACACACTAACTTACGGTACAGTAAAAAATACATGACAGTGTAACCCAACTCTACCATCAAATGCTTTTTAGAAGGAAGAATTGCACGTCCTGCTAAATTGGCAACTCGGACGTCATTTAAAAAAAAAAGTCAAATGGCGCTTTTGACTAATTCCATATGGCACTCTTAACATTCGTCACGCACTTTGATGGAGGGTTCACGATGAATATCCTTCGCAATGCTAATCATTTCCAACAATTATATGAAGTCATATTTCTATGTCGGTTTCACTCTTCCTTGTTACCCATCCTTCACTTCTCTCAGCTGCTTAGGGCAACGCATGACAGTCAAAGGTCCCAATCATCTATTGCATGGCCTCGCATACTGAAGTACATCCGTGGTCTTACTACATCTCTCACTGTCTCCCTCTATTGACCATCCCGCATTGACTAATGGTAGTATGTCTCGAGTACAGGCACTGCTGAATTTTGGAGGGGGAGTATTTTGGTGAACTAAGTGTGTCCTTTTTTCCAAGTCTATTCCCCTTTAAGAATTATCTTAGGTGATTTCGCTGTCGTCATTCAGTTTGAGTATAATCACGTCTTGCCTTTCGAAATTAACAGCAAGCTAAGTATCATACTTCTGCACAACATGTAACAGCTGTTACTTGTGAGGATAAAATTATTGGGTACTGACTTCATGACTACCATAGCAGACTACGCAATGATTTCCATCACCTACTTTGAGCTTTACGATGAAAAAATGCTTCATTAGCTCAATTATCGGACACCATCACGCTTCGGCTATACAGGCCGGCATTTCCTTGTTCAGATGTCAATTCCCCTTTGAAAACACTGTCCGGCAGATAATAAAACGACACTCAGCAGTATTGGGGAAGAGATTGGACGCATTAGCTCGGTGACTCCACTGCCGTTATATCCAGTTTGGGGATAATCACGTCTTAAACTGCTTTTAACTTGGAAAGACTTCCGTTACGAATCTAACCAAATCACCAATCGCAATTTCGCTGATACCTTGGCGATGGCCACTCCAGCCTCTACCCTTTCTGGCCCTCTCTTCGGACTGCCGGCCGAAAAGCGAAAGGCGATATTATCCGATCACTGATAATGAGATTATGGAAGTGTGCCATCAAGCTGAAAGGGCCGGGAACAAATTACTGGGAACATACACACTTTATATCATCAGCGGGTATCTGGTAACGAATCGGATCTTTCGTTGTTGCACAACATCAACTCTTTGGAGAGTTCGCCATCATTGAATTCCCGACATCTTCGGAGACCTATGGTTTAAATTAGTTTTTGAAACCCGAGTTCAGCAATTTACTACCGGTGTGCCTTACGGGTGGTGAAACGGCTTGAATTGAGCTAGATGTTTCATTCCAACGGTTTAGTTTCGAACTTTTGATAAGATTTTCAACCGGTATGCTTTACGGATGGTGAAACGGTTTAAATTAAGCAAGATGTATTTCATTTCAAGGGTTTAGTTTTGAAATTTCGATTAGTGTGTTCATAAGTTAGAAGATATAACGGTTATTGAATACCTTCCGAGCCATATGGTTTGAATTTTTTTTTTTTGAAAACTTACCTCGGAATTTTTCAAACAGTGTGCCTTGAAAAGGTTTGAATTAATCATGATCTGCTTCATTTCATCGGTTCAGCTTTGAATTTTCGATATATGTTTACAGATTCGAAGAGTTAGCGGTCATTGAATACCTTCGGAGCCCTATAGTTTTAATCAATTTTTTGAAACCCTAGGTCAGTGATTTTAAAATGGTGTGCCATGCGGATAGTGAAACGATTTAAATTGAGCTAGATGTATCTCATTTCAACGGTTTAGTTTTGAACTTTGGATAACTTAATCATTTCTGTTTGTAAGTTACGAGTATTCATGCGTATATTACTTAATTCCAAGTAATACTCGAGTGAATCGTTTTGAGTACTTTTTATTGCAAAGCTTCGTAAAATAGTTTCAAAACAATTTCTTTGACAGTTACTTTGGAGCAAAAATGAGGAGTTATGTAATTACTATTACTTTTGTAAGTGGATCAAAGTTATGACTGTCGGATTGGCAAAAAAAAAATTTTGGTGTGCCGCAGAATTTTGGTATTTACCTTATGCGTGTCATGAAATGGATAAGCTTAAAAATCGCTAACATAGTATAAAAAATTACCTCGGGCATTTTTTTTTTTAATTTTAAAGTCACGTGTTTTAGGAAAATTTAGATAGTTGATTGAATTTAATTTCGATCAAAATTGATTGTTTTTATGAATCACTTTAACAGCTTCTATACCAAATCAATGTTACAACAAACTTAAACAATCGCTGTAAACAGCACTTGCGTCGTCGTTGCAACAAAGATAACATCCCACATCAAAATCTGTGTCACAACTAACACTTGCGTCTTTATGTTAAAGGATGAAGTTAAACAATTGAAATTTGAAGAATGACGCTATTCTCTTTAACTGAACTAAGTGTTAGTACAGTTCTGTCCTTGTTCATTGGAAGGAGGAATCGTGTCAAAGACAATTGACGCATTTAACTCAGAGTTCCCGTATTTTGCACTTCCGTTATTGTTCTGGAACAGCGATATAACATCTTAGTTTTGTTGCTGTTATAACCGTAAATCAAAGCTATAAAATGGGTCCGCTAACGTACCACAATTAAGTATTTTGTTGTAAAATGTAAAATAATGAGTGTTAAGCTGAGGAGGTCCATTTAAGTTACTTTTCATCTGATCAAAAGACTGGAATTAAAAATATTAACAACGTTCAATCCTTTTTAAAAATGTAAATGGTTCTAACGATTAATAAATTAGGAGTTTTCAAAAAACCTCAACTAAGAAATATTTTAGAATGGTTTCTCTGCTTCCGTCTTAATTTCCTCGGGAAAATATTTTCGAATTGAATTTTACTGATGAGGCGTAAAATTCATACTCGAGTTTTAAAGTGAAAATAATTCTCCACGTGAAAATTAAACCCGTGGGGGCCTTTTTTCTAATCGCCTTTCCTCGAACACAAAACGCTCGGTTTCTTTTTAATAAGTCTTAATATTATTTCGAGCTCCACGATCCTAATAAATTCAGTTTATTGGACCGAATTTATACACTTGCATAAACATCCAGCCGATTATATTTTGCTTTGTTTTTTCACTCGTGGGATTCTTATTCAGGTGGCGCAGTATGAATAAAACATGGCGCGTTCCCCCGAAATTCGATTGAAGTTTTTCAAAAATTTATGTCCTTATTCCAAAAGGAAAATATAACTTGCCCGATCTGCTTACAAGCGACTTGTCTGTTGGAATTATGAGAGACCCTTCCCAACAGATTTTAAAGGTCTGAGGCTTTTTAGAGAGCTAATGAGAGACCCTGTCGATCATTTTTGCTTCGAGATGCTGCTTGGCATGGAATTTTCAAGCCTCAGTAATGCAGGCGTGGTATTTTCAAGCTTTTCAGTAATGAGGCCCGTAAGAGTTTATTTCACCTTTCCCAGTATAAATCGAGTTTCGGGTTGATTGGCAGCTGTGCGCGAGTTCTTTACGGCTTTGTGTGCATTTTATAACAAACATCACTTTCAAATGAAAGCTATTGCTGTGCGCGAGTTGACTTTTATTATAAGTTGCTTCGCACTTGTTCAATTCAAAATAATTTTCTTATCAAATTTTGCTGATTTAAATTCGAGTTTCAAAATGAAAATAATTTACTTGAAAATTAAACTCGAGGTACCCTTTATCCAATCGCTTTTCGTTGAATCATAACGCTATGTTGCTTTTTAGTAGTCGCGACCCTCCACGTGGTTTCGACGAAATATCTCGTCAGTAAAAAGTTGACCAATTTTGCTTATGACGAGATATCTCGTCATTGGGATGTAGCTGAATATTTTATGGTGAAGAAAAAAGGACGGGATCAAGATCTGGTCAGTTTACTAATGTCGAGATACTTCGTCGAGACACAACCACCAGGAGGGTTAATATTGTTAGGGGTTCGCGATTCTAATGAATTCATTTTATAACACCAAATTTATACGTTTGTATAAGCATTCATAATATTTATTTTCTTATTCTTGTGGCACGCCATGAATAAAATCTGTCGTGTTCCTATGAAATTAGATTTTTTTTTTCAAGAAGTATGTCCTTATTTCGAAAAGAGGAAAATTAACATATTGTCCGATCTGTTTACAAGTGACATGTGTGTTACAATAATGAGCGCCCTTCTTTCCCAACATATTTAAAAGTTCTGAGGATTTTTAGAGAGCTAATGAGGGGCCTGTCGATCATTTTGCATCGAGATGCTTCTTGACGTGGTATTTTCAAACCTCGGTAATGCGGGCGTGGTATTTTCAAGCCTTCAGTAATGAGGCCCCCAAGAGTGTATTTAACCTAGTCGCATCCTTCCCCCATATTGTCGAGTTTCGTGGTGATTGGCAGTTCTTCAGGGCTTTGTGCGCGTTTTGTAAACATATCAGTTTCTAATGAAAGCCCCAACTCTGCGCGAGTTGATTTGGTAATAATTGGACTGACGTGTTTAATCGCTCGCTTTCGCCGACATTTGCTGAAGTTCGGTGGAATGTGCTCGCGATGTCTGGAAATCCAATTATGAGTGGGGGCTCATTTCTGCCGAGATCCTCTCCCTTCTCGACGCGGAACCCATCTGGAACGACACAGAAGGTATTTGGGATTCGGGAATTAAGCTTTCTGTTTTAAGTTCAATCACACTTGCTAAGTGCGTGTTTTAGAAGCTGTTGGCCTTTTAAGGCCACGCATCGGCACGGATTTTGTTTTCTTCTGGCTTATCAGTGGAAAGATAGAGGAAGAAATTATGCCAATTGTCTTTCTACGCTGGTTTTAAGCAGGCAAATACACACACACACACACACACAAATTAGTCCGTAACTTTAAAAACTAAACTAAATACGTGGTTTAGAAACTGAAAGTCATCTATTGGACACGGATCTCGTTTTCTTGTGGCGTGTCAGTTGATAAAGAGATATTATGTAAATACGCTTTATACTCGGTTTCGTTTTAAGCAGACCAATACAAATTTGGCCGTCACTTAAAAAAAATAAACTAACTGCGTGATGTAGAAGCTGAAAGTCATCGAATGACACATAGGCTCGAATCTTGTAGCTTATCAGTTGATGATAGAAATAAATTATGTAAATCAGCTTTCTACTCGATCTAGTTTTAAGTAGGCAAATACAAATTATGTCGTCACTTTGAAAACTAAATGCGTGTTTTGGAAACAATATTCATCTATCTAATAGCGTACATTGAGCACGAGTCTCGTTTTATCGTGGCGTATCAGTTATGATATAGAAAAGGGAATGATGCGAATGGACTTTCTACTCTGGTTTTAAGTAAATACAAATTTAGCCACCACTTTAAAAGAACTAAACTTAATGCGCAACTTAGGAGCTGAAAATCTTTTAATTACACCTAGGGCATGGAATGGGTTTTCTTTGTATTGTGACATATCAGTTGAATATAAATGATACAAATTTATCTTCCTACTCTGGTTTTAAACAATTATAAGTTTGGTTTGTCCCAAAAACTACACTTAAGGCATGTTTGGGAAGCTAAAAGTCATCTAATATCTTGCATATGGCACGGATCTTATTTGTTAAACAGTTGATAAAGAAATTATGCACATGGTATTTCGACTCGATCTGGTTTTAAGTAGACAAATACAAATTATGTCACTACTTTAAAAAATTAAATGCGTGGTTTAGAAACTGAATGGCCCATCTAGTGACTTGCATCTGACACCGATATTTTCTTCTTGTGTCGTATCAGTTGATGATATAGAAAGAGAATGATGCAAATGGGCTTTATCCTTAGACTGGTTTTAAGACATAATTCTGGACATAAATTTCTACTCAGCCTTAAAAAACTAAACTAAATGCGTGGTTTAGAAGCTGAAAAGTATCTAATGTCGCGCATTGGGCACGTAAACTATGGTATCAGTTGATAGAAAAAGAGAAGTGTTGAAAATTGTATTTCTTTATACACGATCTGGTTTAAAAGCTTAAAGTCGTCGAATGTCGCGCATTTGACAGGGGTTTTGTTTTATTGTGGCGTATCAGTTGATGGAGAAAAAGAAATGATGCAAATGGTATTTCTGCTCGATCTGGTTTTAAGCAGACCAATACAAATTGTTATGAAAAGAAATTTAACGGAATTTGAGTTTTAAACTTGAGTTTATTTTTTATTGAATTCAGAACTTATTTAACGTTTTACCTTAAGAACTGCCTTCCTCAATCCATTACAGCTGGTAAACTGATATAATGCAAAATTCTATGCCTAAAATGTTTGAAATAATATTCCCTGTTTAAACGCATCGCATTTCGAATTTATTTTCCCTTCACACACACACACACACACAGAAATATCCACCCCATTTATCCAACTTTATAGATAAAACGCTGGGAGTAAAATGACGAGAAAATCAAATAGAGGTATGTACTGCCAAAAGCAAGATAGCGATTGTCTTATTTGCAGATCTCTTGCTTCAATAAAACGTGCTCCAATGTCAATCACATTTCCGAAAGCGTGCTATTATTCAACGTATGATTTGATCGTTTTGTCTTGTATGTGTTCTGATGCCCCGTCTGAGTGCAGAACGTTGTTTCTAGGACTGTCATCGAAAGAAGCAGTGTCAACATAACTGTCCCCGTTTTGTTGACACTCATTGGCCATTTATTTTGCACACTTTCTTCGAAACATTTTACTCGTGTCACATCTATGCGTTTTGAGGAATTATTAGACGTTTTTGTTACTTTTCCAACTGTCTGGAACTTGCCAACGATTTGCATTGTAAATACTCCCCCACAAGACAAGGTCTTTTGTTCTTGAATGCGACGAGCTTTCCCATTCCCCCCTGCTGAGATTTGAACTGCATTTTCTGCCAGCATGGATTCATTTTCTTTAAACAAATTTCTGTTCTCTTTTTCTTTTTTCGAAGAATGAAAATATTTCTTTCGGTCCGCGCTTCCGATTGCAATTTGAAATTCGAAATGAATTTTATCGGGGGGAGGGGGTTTCGAGCTCGTTTATAGTCTGCCTCCTTGTCGACAAGGTCGAATGAGTGGTACGTTCGGGAACTGGGGCATAAAAAATTCTTGATGTTTTTATTCTTCCATTTTCCTTGAAATCCGAAGTCTTTAAAATGCCGTTTTCCCAAGTGTTAAAACTAATTACATACGACGTTTTTCCTTGTTTTGTTTTTCTGAGATGTTTAAAGTATTTGGGATTTCTCCGTTTTTGCTATCCCTGGAGTTGCTTTTAAAAGTGAGTGCGAAAGCCAGACCCCGTGAATGTGTATTTTCAAACTAATGTAAATGAATTGGGCTTTCGAATTCATTCTTGTACTTTTCTGAGAATTACCTAACATTCGTCAAGTTTTATCTTTGGCAAAATTTAATCGTGCGGGGACGGTAGTCCATTGGCAGAGTCGCGGATTTACAAATGAATGTTTGCGAGTACGAAACTCGATTCAATCAAAAGACCGTCATGTACGTGGGGACTGGCGCACGTTAAATCTGTCTTGACCTCAAATGTCCCCACGTTGGTATGGACATTTGGAGAGGAATGGCAGCTCAGCGGTTAACCTCGTCACCTAACAGTAGTTCAAAGTGTTGTCCTCAGATCTTTGCTTTCGGGTTTGATCCTGGACCGTCGCCAATACCCCTTTATTTTGCTCCAGTGCGACGTAAATTCAACTACCTTTCTTATCCTTATCGCATGAGAAGCAAAGGGGAGAAATAGTTTAATTTTTACAAATGCAAGATGCCTGACTATTATCATTAGCCTACTTACTTTTTTAAATAAAGTGTCAAATAAATATATAGTTTGAAGCGAAGAAAATGAAGATTTTCGAATGCATTTTTGTATTATACCCAGAATTAACTAACATTTATTTTTTATCTGGCAAAATTTATTCGCAGGTGGGGGGGGAGGGGGGTCGAGTCGAAATCTAAAGATTCTATTGATCCTTAGAATAGAATCCTTTGGACAGATTCTATTGGTCCATTCTGTAGAGTAGAATCCCTTGGACAGATTCTGTAGCTCCTTACCTTCAAACAGAATTCTTTAAAACATATTTATTGGTCTTTTTCTTGACTTACTTTCAAAATATTCTATTGCTCATTGCCTTATAATAGAATCCGTTGGAAAGATTCTTTTGGCCCATTCTGAAGAGTAAATTTGTTAGAAAGACTCGTAATCTTAGAATAGAATCTTATGGAATCATTCTGTTGCTCTATTTCTTAGGTTAGAATCCTTTGAAATAATTCTATTGTTGCTCTCCTTGGGAATAAGATCCTTTGAATCGATTGTATAATTCCTTGAAATATAATTTTTTGAAAAGATTCAATTGATCAAGAAGTTCAAAAGGATTAGATGCAGGGAAGACTGCAAGGGGAATTATGCGTGAGAACACCTCAGAGAATTAAAATGCCACTGGAAATATTAAATACCCATTTGCTTAAGCTTTACTTTAAATTAAACATCATTTTTATAAGCATGTGAGTTTTACTAAGCTTACGTTAAATAATATGGATTTGTCAAGTGAATGGGGGTAGATACAGGTGTCTGATCTACCCATCTAATTTTGAATATTTCAAGCTCTTTATTGATTTTTGGAACAAAGCCTCCCGGACCTCTTTTAGGAAATTGCGAGTTACCTTTTTGAATATTTAACTAGTAGGAAATATAAAAGCATGCCAGAATTTATCTGATAATTGAGTGAGGTAAATTGACTTGTAAGAGAAAAGAATCGTCGATACACTTAAAAAAAAGCATCTTTTCAATAAATTGAGGATCTGTTTTTCCCAACTTTCGAGAAAGCTTATAAGTTTGAATTTTTTTCAAAAAATTGAGCTTCTTTCGCAATTTTGCGCCTATTTATTTCTTCACTTTTATTTATTTGCGGATTTTCTCCACTAAATTTGGAGTGAATTACTTTCCCCAATATAAATTCACCACATCCAGTTCACCATTTTTTTTTAATCTTTAGAGAATTTTCGCTGAGCAGTTACATTTAAAATAACGTCTCTTCTATACTCTTATAGGGTCCGTAGGTTTGCTCTCTGCTCTAGCAACCATAGAGGGAATATAATAGTAGAGCAAGCACTGGTAACGATTTTATGCGACCAGGATCATGTGAGACTACTTTCGTCTGCCGTATGGAAACGAATATTAAGCATCTGATTGGTCCACGGGATGGGAGAGGACGACCATCCATTGATTCATCATTGGATAGGTCCGCGCAATGTAGTAGTAGACTGGCGATTTCACCATTTCTGTCGCCACTCCAAAGAAATGCGGATTGACGCACTACCTTGTAATAAAATGTTTTAACACCAAGCAAGGCGATAACATGTTAAATTACCAATAAAATAATTGTTCACATATCTGTCACATGACTTTTAGTCGACCTGTTGATCCCTATGCGTAACCTGTCCGCCTATACAACCTGCGAGTTGTAGGCAGCACTTCCCGTAACTTACCCTGGTGCATTTCTCTATTTCGTGTCAGTTAAACTACCCTTACATGTATATGACCATTACTTGGCGTGGTCTGTTGTGCTTTTTGCATCTTGGCCAAATGTGGCTCTTCTGTCTTAAAATCATAAACATCAAGTAATGGACTTTCATATACTATAATGAAAGTTTTACTGACACAGAAGAGAGAAATACACCCAGGAAGAAATTGAATGTGTACCACCTACTATTAGCGCAGTAGGCATACCCTCTGAGCCATGACGGCCCCAATGAAATCGGTTGGCCTACTCTATTCGTGTTTAAAAAGATTACTGTTGACTAAAAATTCCATTCTTCAGTGGGGCCGTCGTGGCTCCTGTTTCAGACTTTGAAATTTCAAATTCTAATGAAACCTAATCGAGAAGTACCAATTCTTGTGTCTTATATCATTATCATCGAGTGTGTCAGCAACCTGCGACTGGTTGGCTGCGCAGGGTCGATTCCTCCCTGGTGCATTTCTCTCTTATATATCGTATCAGCAAAACTTTCATCGTGTGGCCATCATTTGGCGTTGTTTGTCTTGTGTTTGGCGCATCATGGGCATATGGCGCTTGCTCCTTGAAACTCAACAAATAAACAAACAAACCAGTCTTTAGTGACTGTTTCGCGGGAAATAAGGAATGAATTTATTTTACTGGTTCCTGGCTCAAGTTCAGTCTATTCATGAGTAATTGATGTGTGAGAAATCAGATTTGAATTCATTTTACTGTTGGCTCTAGTTCAGTCGATTCATGAGTGATTGATGTGTGAGAAATGATAAATTAATTCATTTTACTGTTGGCGCAAGTTCAGTCTGCTCGTGAGTTATTTATACGCGAGAAATCAGTTATTCAGTTCTCTGCTCAACGTGACGCAGTGGTGAGAAATCAGTAAGAAATGAGTCTACACACCGACTGTTCCCCTCCTCGGTGAGCGGCGTGACAAATCCTCAGTGACGTTCCATCGCATCCAGCTTACACAGTACTTCTTCAGACTGCCTTGTTTCTCGGCCAGGCTGAGTTATTTATTTCCCCTTGAAAGAATTGCGGGTGCAATACAAGCAGGAGGAAGAGTCCTCGTTGACGATGACAGATTTCGGAAAAACGACACAATTTTCTCCAACAATTTATCTGGCCAAAAGATAGGGAGCGTTCATTGGAAATTCTTTAAAGTGGATCCGAAGCGCCACTTCACTGCGGAATCCGAAAGCAAGACAGATCCTTTGTACAATTTATTTTCAATCCCTTTCCATGTCCGCCTCTTTATTTGAGCTAACGGATTTTGAATTGAGCCCGCTCCTACCCTGAGCGACGATCTGGGGATAAGTGGAAAGACCTCGCAGTTGCTTTCCGAGTGGGCTTAATTTAAAAGTCGCCCTCGAATATAAATCAATTATGGTCTGAACTGTTGAATATTGCCCCCACAACGCGTGCTTCACCATTCATTTAATCTCGATCAGCATTGAGTCCTTTCATTTCCCACAGCCGTGTACGTACTGGCGAGCTGCAGCATGTAGTATAGCCCAAAATAGACTTGTTCCGATAACAGTTAAAAGAACGTTATTACAAATTAACAGCTGTTAGTATAATTTTAGAGGTGGTTATATTACATAGATAATTTAAAAGTCGCCCTCGAATGTAAATCAATTATGTCCTCAAATGTTGAGTTGTGCGACCCACAACGCGTGCTTCAACATTCATTTAATCTTGATCAGCGTTGAGTCCTTTCAATTCCCTCAGCCATGTACGTACTAACGAGTAGCATGTACTCCAAAATGGACTGTTATTTGGATAACAATTAAAACAGCAGCATTATCAAAACTGAACAGTTGTCAACTGTTATAGGAAATGTTAACAGTTATCCATATAATATAGACAACTCAAGTTATACTATAGTAAATTTAAAAGTCGCCCTCGAATATTATTTCAACTCAGACCTCGCTCAAGCTGTTTCCCACAATTCGGGCTTTGGTATTCATTTAGTCTTGATCAGCGTTAGTTGAAACATTATTTTATTTCTCAAAGCCGTGTACGTATTAGCCAAGGGTAACATGCAGTATACTCAAAAATAGACTATAATTACAATGCCAGTTAAACAGTATGCAAAGTGTCAACCTATAACCTCTTAGAAAGCGACTGGGCGTACTGCCTAATGTCTAGCAGAACTGCTTCTGAACTGACTATAACTATAGAAACAGGACTCGTACATTTTGAGTGGGGATGAATCGGATGAGATTTAGACAATTTGGCATCTGTAGGTGGTTTTAAGACAGGTTGGTAGGTGATATTCTCCATCTCATAAACCTGGAGAGCAAACTGTCTTTATGTCTTCTCTATGCGCTTCTTTCTCCGCGTTCCGATGAGTTCAATCGATTTCCTTCCCTGTCAAGATAACGCAAATCAGTATCGCGTTGACAAGTCGCCTCGTGTGACAACTACCTCAGAAAACAGTTGGTTGGCGAGGTGGCGCAATTTGTTTGTCGGGGATGGTCGACCGTCGCGCTCGATCTGGTGAGCAGCGCTACCCCGTGAGACAGAATCATTAAAAATGTATTCACCCACCGCTATTCAAAACGCATCATGTGTCACCCACCTAAGTCTAAACGTACTTCCTGTCTGAAACAGTTTTTGTGGTACACAGTGAATTTGAAGCCGGTTGCGTACTGCGTAGGAGCTCGCTTGTGTGAGTACGCTCTTCACCACGACGGGCATTTGTATGTTCCCACCAGTGATGATAAAGCGATAAAAATTCAAAGTCCTTCCACTTCCGTGGCAAATCCTTTTTAAAAATATTTTCCTCTTTATGTCTCGGAAACTTGGAAAGACTATTAAAAGCGATTTAAGTAAGGAGGGGAATAAAGTAGGTTATTTGGGGAGAAGAGGGGACTACGGCAGTTGTTTTCTTTGCTGCCACTACAGGCCATTACGCCTACTACTAATAGTAAATCGGCTGCATCATCTAGTACTTAAGCCAAACTCCCACTACTCCAGACCGATATTGATTTTCCTATCTTAGATTCTGGTGACATAGTGCACTTTTCTTTGAGGAAATGCAATTTCGGCCAGTGTCTTATGTACAGGAATGGCTTTCTCTACCCACTTTGTCATCACGAAAAGGCATTTTATTTATAATAAATTCTAGGCAAACGTGCATTTTCTACATCAGAAAGAGATTGATGTGTTATTACTCCTTCAAATTTATAACGAATTTACTATGTTTATCGAAGGACCAATTTCTTGTGGTATGTAATTTAGGCTTAGACGTTTTAAATGGCTTGAGCATTACGAATTTGGTTTTGATTTGCATTTAGTGTAATGCATCGAGCTATCTGGGCTTATCTTTCTGTTTGCATCATGCTTCCCTTTTTGGCACGCAAAATTTTGCTAGAAATGTTGGGAAGAGAATGCAAAACGATTTGAAAGGAATGATGGCTAGAAATCGCACTACAAAAGTGCAGATTTGGTTATGATTTGCATTTAATATGGTATGCGACACGGTAACTGGGTTCTTTCTGTCTTGGCCACTTTCTTCTCTTTTTGGCACGCAAATTTGCTACAAATGTTGCGAAGAGAATGCATAACGGATGTGGAAGGAATGGTGCCAAGTAACAAGGAAAATTATGGGTGCGCGCCTTATTCCGCCCTAAAAACGCCAAAAGAATTTTTGCATTCGAATTTTTCAAGTTTTCTTTTCATATATTCTCTCATCCAATCATCTAATCAAACCCTTAAATTCACGTGTACATAAAAATTATTTGTACACATACCTAAAACCCTCCAAATCCGAAGTCTACAAAATGTAATAACTTCAATAATCTTAGAACTAGAATTCGTGTTAAAAATATCAATTGTGGAAGCGCTTTGTTTACGTTATAACCCTGTCACCCAATGTAAAGAACAGACTCGTTCATAACCCCACGTTGACGTGGTGCGGAAGTTTGTGTGTGGGGAGGGGTGGCAGCTCAGGTGTCACCTCGTCAACTGTCTTTGGTTCAAAATGATGAAGCGTTTCTTTGGATCTTCCTTTCGTTATTGATCCCGTACCGTCACCAATTGTTCATTGCAGTGTTAATTAGCTACCTATCTATAGTTCAAAACCACGTGGCTCGTCTGCCTTCTTGCGTGGTTGGTTTGTTGTGTTCGGGTTTCATGGCGCAAGCAAGAGTTATATTTGGCGAAGCTGCGCCAAATACTAGAGACAACACAAGTCTTCACGCGTGGAGCAGGACTATACCATGATTATGACTTCCTTCGCTACACTTCCCAAAGAAAAATGTTGTCTTGTGTTTGGAGCACATTGGCCAAATATGGCCCTTGCGCCATAAAACTCAACCAAAACCAAACACCAAGAAAAAGGCCTAAATCTGCCATAAAAATGTCCCCATCCCCATCTCAAATATTCTCTGGCATCTTATCTAATACTTAAATCCTCCAAAGGTGAAGTGTGTACATAAAAATTCTTTGTATACATTCCTAAAATCTCTCCAGTTACAGCACATTTTTCGAGGAAGAACTGGTTTTTTTAGTACCATCAGACAGAATATAATAAATTGGGCCTAGCTGAGGTGTTGAAATTTCAACCTCACGCCTGGCTTAAAGGATATCACACGTCTCCCAATCATAAATTCCTGCGAGCGCCGAAGAAAAGGGGTTTTCGGTGTAGCTGCACGACCTTTCGTGTGTGGTGTGAACGTGCATAAATGAATGTAACGGCGGTGTACTGAAAGCATAGCCAGTGTTACTATGGCGACTCGATAAAAGCTCCACATGGAGATAACTCGAATCACGTGATGGCCATCCATATTTCAGCACCTAGTGCCTTTCGATTGAGCCCAAGGGTGTCGTCTTTGATAACGGCCTTTCGGAGTCCGTTGTCAGTGTCTTTTGGGGTGGTCGCCCCCAAAACCCGGACCAAAAATTTCGTCTGTCTTAGTCTGTCGTTAGGTAAGATTGAAACAACAGAATACATTAAAAAATATTTTCTAACTTATGAACACGCACGACTTTTTGCTATGGCTTCGTAAGACAAATTTTAAATCAAAATCGGTCTGAAAAGCTCCTATTTTCAAAATTTTGATGACATTTTGAAACTTGGCGTTTTCTACTGAAAATTCATCAAAGTCAACAAAAATTTAGTCCCTTATTTTCAATTAAAAGTGGACGGAAAAAATATTTTCCTGATTTTTCTATAGGGTAGGTATACGACTAGCTATTATAGTCCGTCTGAGATCAATCCCGAAGGGAAAGAATCGAGGGCAGCACCTAGTAATTTTGAACCACGGTCAGATGACGTGGTTACACTTGATTTGACACCCCACTCTCCATACTTTCACAATACGTATGCGTGAGGACATTTAAGGCCACAACAGATTTAACGTGCGGCGGCCCCCGCGATCTTCAGCTGGACCTAGTTTCGAATTCGCAACTCTCTGGTTGCTTATCCGTTGCTCTTCCAACTCGGCTACCGCGGCCTCACTACAGAACAGATTTAAAAATATTTTCTTACTTATGTATAGGTTGGTGGATGGGAAATAGAAAAATTTTTAAATCTTGTCAAATTTTCAATTTTGATCGTACAGGGTTGAAAATAAGCACAATATGTGGAGCAACTCTGTAAATTTTATTAACAGAAGGGGAGAAATCAAGTGGAAAATAATGACAGACAAATGACGACTCTCGCTGGCAATGCATTCGTCAAGGCTGTCCTTGAAGTTCGTCATCACTCGCTGCACCATATCGTCCGGTTTTGCCGCAATTTCATTTCTGATGACATTCTTCAAATCTGCGAGGGTTTGTGCATGGTCGACGCAAACTTTTGACTCGGTTGACCGGCTTGGACTCTGAATAACAGACGCTCTTACGCGATCAACATTTTCTGGTGTGACTACCGTTCTCGACCATGAGTGCGAAAATCATTCACCCACCCCTCACCTCAAAATTGTGTTAAGAGAAGAAGTCCCCAAAGTGAGACCATGGAAGGCACGCCGAGTGACCACGATGGACTCGCCATTTCGAATCAATTTCTCCACGGCAAACACACGATGCTCAACGCTCCAATTATCCATTTCAACTAAACTTACACGTGTGGAGGGGGTCGGCGACCGTTTGCGACCCCTCCGCTAAAATTATTCCCATTACAAAAACGTGCATTTCCCGTCCACCACCCTGCACAAAGGCGACTATTTGCTACTATTTTTCAACCTCGGAGACTAGGCGTATTCCTTTTCGTAAAATGTTCTGGCATTTTTTGAAAATTCACCCCAGTTCAACATTGATGGATGTGAACATTTTTACAGCAGAACCAGGCCTTTTTCGTCTTGAGGCCGGGGTACCCCGGTGGGAAGAGTGGCGGATTAGCAACCGGGTGGTTGCGAGTTCGACTCCAACCAAAGAACGTCGTGTACAAAGAGGACTGGTGCATGTTACATCTGGCGTGGCCTGAAATGTTCTCATTTTGGCGTGGTGTGGAAATGTGAAGATTGGAGTACCAGCTCATGTGTGACCTTGTTATCCGACTGTTTCTAAACTACGTACTGTCTCGGATCTTTTCTTTCTGGTTTTTATCCTGGACCGTGGTCAGTAGCCCGTTGTGCTGCTCCAGTGCAACGTTAATTAAAATACCTATTTTGGGGTTATGTTTTATTTGAGTTTTATGACACAAAAGCTATATTTGGCCAAGCTACGTCAGGCATGGTACAAAGGCCATGTTTATTAGTCCCTTTTATTAATTGTAGACGGAAATGTTTTTTTTCGGGGTGGGAGGGGGGGTTTAAAGGACGGCATTTTCGAAGTTTTGACATCCGGCCGTGGTAGCTATGAAAGTAAAGCATCGGAATATGTTGTTGTTACTTTCTTGAAAATTTTATCAAGAAAAAATGGTTTTTCAATTAAAAATTTAAATTTAAAAAAATTATGACTAAAATCTGTTTCCTACTTCATCAGCACATTTTGGGTTTGAGCCGCTTAATTTTGTGTGAAAATAAGGTTTAAGACAGGATTAGTTGCTACATTTTTAAAGATTTATACTATTAATGCTACAATTTTACATGTACTTTGGCAACCCTGTATACATGACTTAATAAAATTATAAACATAAAATCATTGACTTGATAGTAAATTAACCTCTAAAATTGACATTAAAAGTTACTAATACACCAAAATTAACATTAAAAAGTAATACAGTCCTTTTAATACCCGCTATTAACCGTTTTGTGTTAAACTTACAATTCACTGAAGCCTTTTAAGTGCGATCATCTTATACATCAAAACTCATATTCTCTAACTTTGTTGAAGATCTGATGTTTCGTTTACTTGTGTAAGATTTAGTAAATTGGCTTCT